>JABXWE010001055.1:0-47783 GCA_014611495.1 Limonius californicus
AAATCGTCTAGCTAGAAAAATAAGAACATTTCAATGCTACGTAAAATGTGCCATAATAATGTGCAAATATATACAGGGTGTTTCGGAATTGCACGGCACTATTTTATGGATGTGTTCTCCAGCACGAAACAAGCAAAAAACTTCATACAAACATATGGCTCAAATTAATTTATTACAGAGATATTGAAAGTTCAAGATATTTATTTAAAAATAAAACATTCAGAGTAAATGTTCAAAGTGGTCTCCATTTTGTTGAATGCAGCATTCAGCACGATGAATCCATGCTTCTCTGGCACGCCTTTGAACATCAGGACGACCCTTGATAGTTGCTGCTGCTTCCACGATGCGATTCCTTAGCTCCTCTTATGTGCCAACAGACGTAGAATAAACCATACTCGTCTATATATACAACGTCCCTTCCGTACTCCTCTTCTCTAATATGTTCGGTATTTTATATCAGTGAGATTTCGTCTTATGCGTGTTCACTAGTTATATAACATAGTGCTTTCCTGTGATTATTTTTGCGATCAACAAACCTCACTGTATAATTCTACTGTTTAGAATAGTTCAATTGTTTGTACAATTACAATTCCCAAGGGTGAACCTAATATCAAATGTAATAAAAAAACTGACGAGGCGCATGTGGCCACAACATGTTTGTCGATTCCCGATCCGCATAGAATAAGCGCCCCAAAAATGCACAGTGTTTGTCTATCTGGCTAATCCGGATGTGTGTGATCCTTTTTCTCGTACGAAAAGGAAAACATAACAGACGAATATTATTGTAAAGACAAATCATTTTTTCAAAATTTAAGAAAACCATAATTATTTCCCAAACCATTAGCGACAGATGCCTAAAACCCAATATAGTTGTAAAGATATAAAATAAGAAATCCAAAATTTAATAATATACAGGATGTTATATTTAAAATAAACAAGTTGTCCATTGTCCCACTAAAACAGAACACTCTGTATAATCAGCAATAATTTTAAGTTATGCACAGTAGTCAAACAAACAATTTTTGTATTTACAGTTTTTTTACAGGCTGCTGTAACAAAATAGTACAAAACTCAGTGAGCATTTTTAATTCATATTCATATCGTAGGGTAAAGGGAGGATAGTTGGACCAGTAGGAGAGACGGACCACTCGCAATATCTCGCAACATGTAGCAACAATGCGTGTTTTGTTCAGCTATATTCATGCAATTGCATCAGTTGCCGCTCAAGTGTGCATGCGTTTTTTGAATTGCCGGGTTTTCTAGAATTTATCATCAAATATCGTTTTGAGTGACCTGCAAAATTATTCGCGTGTTGATACTTCGTCGAGTCAATACAGTTTAGGTAAGTTTTACTTGCAATTTTAGGTGTGTTGTAGTCATGTATGCATGTGAGTGTAAACATAACCTAAAAACACCACTTTGTCACGTACAGTTACGTAGTTATTTGCTGGTCCGTCTATCCTCTCATTTGAGGAGAGATGGACCCGAAATATGGAGGAGAGATGGACCTATGTTTTTTTCGTTATAGAAAAATGCCTAACGTATATATTCGCAAAAAAAATACAAAACCGAGTTCCTTGTGGACCTGTGAAAATTTAACTCAGGCGATTAATGCAGTAATAGCCGGTGATATGGGTATAAATGAGGCTGCTCAATCATTCGGGATTCCGAAAACAACTTTTAAACGTCCCTCTGGAATGCAGCAAAAACGTCGGAAGGAAAAGAAACTCAATGAAGAAAAAGACGTGACACCAGGAAAAACACTTAATCAGATATCACCTGTGCCCGTGATAACGCCAGCCATGAAAAGGGCACGTGCCAATCTGACAGGCGTTATAACATCGCCAGAGTACATAGGAAGGAGGAAAGAGATAGATTCAAGAAAGAAAAAACGAAAACCAAGGAATAAACAAAGCTTAGAAAAGAAATCCAGACGCAAGTCCTCTTCTTCAGACTCAGGTGAAATAATTCTCAACGATCTCTCCAGCGATGGTGAGCACATTAGTGATTTTGAAAAGGAGTGCGTCGGTTGCCATGAAGATTACCGTCTTACCAAAAAGAAAGATAACTGGATAAAATGTATATTGTGTTCCCGATGGTTGCATGATGGCTGTACTTTTTACAACAACATTTGCCAAAGCTGCGGTACTAAAGTAGCAAAGAAAAAATCGAAAAAGGTGTAGAATCCATCTCTCCTACCAGACGCGGTCCATCTCTCCTGTGCTGGGTAGGAGAGATGGGCCAATTTGATTGTTCACATTTTTATTTTTTCTGGTTTCATGTCGTATATTTTAGTTTTTTAAAGTGTATTATAAGGAAACATGATGTGTATATATGTGTTATGTTAACTAACAGATTTGTATTTTGATCAATAAAGACATTATTGGCAGTTTTTCAAAAGGTGGTCCAACTATCCTCCCTTTACCCTACATACTTCCACTTTAATAAAATATATAACCAAATAGTTTTTATTTTCATTGCTGTGAAAGTGTTATGCAAAAAATTGGTATATATAATAATTAAATTAATACTGTACCGTTCATTCGGGAATTCATTATAAAGTTGTTCAAATAGTTCCTGAGCGGATTTTTTTCTAAATACAAAAGGAGCCATACTTCCCAATACCGGCCATGATTTGCAATGCGGAACATTTCTCTTCTTCCAATGTCCCAGAGGCTTTATTACAATTATATATATTGTATAGAATAATATAACTCCCAGTATGAATAGCAACATTGTGGGTGTTGTTTATAAATGGTCCCTGCAGCACGTTCGATATCGTTTCCAAAAACTGAAAACAATTTTTCTTTAATATACAGGATTTTGAAAAAGCGTTAAATATGTAAAGTGATTCAGAAGTGGTTTGCTGAATTTCGTTGTGGTCGTACAAGTACTAATGATGGAGGACGTTCGGGGCGTCCAATTGAGGTTACCACACCAGAAATGGTCGATAAAATCCATGGCATGATATTGGATGCTCCGAGAGTTAAAGTGCGTGAGATTGCTAAGGTTGTTGGCATTTCAATCGGGCAAGTATATAACATTGGTGAAATATTTGGACATGAAAAAGTCAACCGCGCATTGGGTGCCGCGTTTGCTTACAATTGATCATAAACTTAATCAAATAACAACTTCAAAGGAATGTTTGGCGAAGTTTAATCGTAATCGTGCCGAGTTTTTGCGTCGGTACGTAACTGTGGATGAAACATGGGTCCATCACCATACACCGGAGACCAAGGAACAGTCGAAACAGTGGATTTGTCATGGTGAACCGGCTCCAAAGAAGGCCAATGCGGTTTTATCGGCCAACAAAGGCATGGCGACAGCTTATTGAGAGGTACGCGGTGTAATCCACATCGATTACCTTGGAAAGAGGAAAACGATAAACGGAAAGTATTATGCATACCGATTTCAGGACGATTTACGGAAAAAACGACCACATTTGGCGAAGAAAAATGTTCTTTTCCAACAGGACAATGCTCGTGTGCATACGTGTGTATTCGCCATGGCTATTCAATGAGTTAGGATACGAATTGCTTTCGCATCCACCATATTCGCCAGATTTGGCCCCCAGCGATTATTTCCAGTTTCCGAATATGAAAAATAGCTTGGCGGAAAAAGATTTGGTTCAAACAATGCGGTGATTGCTGCAACAAACGCATACGTTGAAAAGTTGCCGAAGTCCTATTTTTTGGAAGGGAACGGGAAATTTAAAAAACGTTGGAGTAAGTGTATCGAGCTGTAAGGTGACAATGTTGAAAAATAAAATGAGTTTTGGTCAGAAAACAATTGCCTTCTTTCATTTATCATGGACTTAATGAACTGCCCTCGTAAGTTAAATTCGCATTCAATAAGTAACAGTTAGGGTTAAAAAAGTATAAATATTGGGTATTTGCAGATCCACTACCATTCGTAAGACTACCAATTGCTCAATTATTAGTATTTCTGAATTTTCCATAAATTCTATTGTTTAAGGACAGTTTTTGTGTTTGCAATTGAGTCAAGAGGGGTTACCTTGAAACAATAAAAGTTTGGAGCATCAGTTACTATTTTATTTTTAAATTCATTCACACTACTCCCCCCCCCCGCCGGAACCGCTTTCGCATTACTTCAAGGAATGCGGGCGTGCCTTCCATACTAGCCACTCATGCAACATGCACCCTAAGCATAACTAAGCGAAATACGGTTGCCTCAGCCGCGGTTCGACCACGCAGCATATCGGACCGCATTTCACTGTGACCTCGACATTTCCACTGGCCCATCGAGGTCGCTGAGGTATTAGTTACTAGCTTGATAGAACGTTTTCATAAAAATGTGGTACACGTTGACGCCCCACTAACTGAAAATTTGAATGCCCGCGCAAATACCAATTAACGGAAACAAGCTTAAAGCTGCAACCTCACATTTAACATTGTGGAACGTGTATTTAGCTTAGTTTATTATAGTATACAGGGTGACCCACCCCAAAAGAAACAGACGTGTTTTCTGACACTAAACCTCAATGCTTCGAAAAACGCCCGAACACGTCAAATTAATTTGCCGGGGGGACATGTAAGACTTATTTCCGTTCACCTATTTTCAACCCCAAAATTGGGGTAGTTTTACCCTAAAAATTTTAAATAGGGAGGCGTATCAAAGGGCTCCATTTGAAGGCACGATGAATTTTTATTTTTGGATTCCGTACTTTGGGTTCCGCGGAAATGCAGTCCAAAGTTTCATAGCAGTATAAATGTCCTGGAGCATTTATGAAATAAGTAGGCGAGATTGGTTGATCATACGTTGGCGTGTAGAACTGAATGATTTTTTTTACGTCAGCGCTATGTGTTTCGTGGTTGTCATTGTTTTCTTTGGACTTTTAAAGTGGATTATTCGATTTCAGAAAGAGATGAAATAATTGCGTTGTTCTTCGGAAACAATGAATGTGCCAGTAGAAACATCAAATTCTTCAACCAGCAACAAGCAGATAAGTATATCAATCGCAAGTATGTCTCGGAATGTCTGGGAAAATTTCGGCAGAATGAGTCTGTCGCAAATAAAAAGTGAAAAGGTGATAATCTAGTAAGGAGTGAAACGCTGGAACTCGCGTTGTTGTCGATCCTACGTTAACTACAAGACGAATGGCTATGGTATCGGGTATTAATCCAACCAGTAGGTATTAATCGACACCACGATTTTTATCCTTACGAGGATCGTTTGTTACAAGAACTCAATAAGGACGGTTCTGACCGCAATTTTTCGAGGGTATAAGTAATAAATAATCAAAATTTTCTTTCTAACGTCTACTTTTCCGACGATTGTACTGTTTTCGTAAATGGTAGGGTCAATCTCCATAATCGTAGCCATTGGTCACATTCTAATCCGAGGATAATTTACGAATTCAACTTTTCGAGAAATTAAATGTTTGATGTTGGTATTTTTGACGATGGTTACGTTGGTCCTTTCTTCTTACCTGGTAATTTAACTGGACAGATGTACTTGGAATTCTTGTAACCGTTAACTGATATTATAGAGAATGATCATTTGATATTCCTACAGAACGGAGCTACTCCATATTAAGCACTGAAAGCACTTTGAAAGTATTTGGATCGAAGATTTCCGGGTCAATGGATTGGAAGAAGAGGGGCTGTTAAATGGCCCACAAAGTCGTCAGATTTATTTTCGTTAGATTTCCTTGAGTGGGGTCATTTAAAGAGTAAAATTTACGCAACCCAGTTCGATTCTATAGATTTTTACTATAACATATAATCAACGAATGCCGTTTCATTATTCCATCAATGTTTCAGAATATTCGCAGATATTTTGAACAGCACCTTTATTACTGTATTGACGCTGGTGGCAGTAATTTCGAACATTTACAACCACAAAACTCAGCGGAAACCAATGCTCGAAATTCAAAAATAAAAATACTACTGTAATGCAAATTCATCGAGCTTTCAAATGGCTTTCTTTCAGTACCCCTTACCATTAACAATTTTTAGGGCGAAAATCACGCTACTTTTGGGGTTGAAGATAAGGCAACGGAATTTTTCGTATTACATGCTACCCTGGAAACATAGATGTTCCGGAATTGAAGCTTCTTTTCACAAAATACACCTGTTTCGTTTTCGGTGGGCCACCTTGTATTCCAATTTTTAGGATTTCCATTATTCTGACAAAATACAACCACACATAAGTAACGTAGGAACGCCCCGTAACCTCACTTCTTGTTTGATGACGCACAGTTGCTGATATTTCTATAAAAAACTTCTGTTACGTTGTGGTATGCCTTCACAATATACAAGGTGTTTCTACAATAGTTAATCAACGTTTGAGAGCATATAAAACAAGAAAAATAAAGACGAAAATCATCAATAAAATTTTTTGAAAAAGTGTATACTAAGGGAGATACAGCCCCTTAGCTGTCAGGTTCTAAAGATGATTTTAATTTAATATCTCGGAAACCATAAGTGATAAAATGATAAAATTTGGTATAGATAATATCTTTGTCATATTTTATCAGATAAAATTAAAATAATTTAAATAACTTATCCAGGGGTGTCTCTAGCGAGCAGTGCGAAGGGTTAATTTACCTCTAACTTTTTTCTAAGTAATTTTTTAAATGTTTTTATTAAAAATTATGATAAATCAAGGTATTTTAAGAAAAAAAGGTACTCTTAATAAACTTCGATAAACCGCACCGTTTTAGAGTAAATTCAATTTAAATCTAATAATCAGTTAAATTTTTTAATTCAGTAAAAACAAAAACAAAAAAAGGAATTGGCCATGAATATAAATGCTGTAATTATTGACAGATTAAATTGACAAAGATATTATCTATACCAAATTTTATCATTTTATCACTTGTGGTTTCCGAGATATTAAATTAAAATCATCTTTAGAAGCTGACAGTTAAGGGCCTGTATCTCCCTTAGTATACCCTTTTTCAAAAAATTTTATTGATGATTTTCGTCTTTATTTTTCTTGTTTTATATGCTCTCAAACGTTGATTAACTATTATAGAAACACGTTGTATAGGTATTTTCAAGGTTTTGATAAATGACAGGATTGATAAGTGTCCATAGCACCTTATCTTAAAGTGTAGAATAGCCTTAGAAACATCCGTTTGCTTTAGTTTTTCAAGTGGAAGAAGCAAAGTTACATTATTATACTATTGCACTTAAGTAAGGAGAAATAACCATTGGCACACAAAGTTAATTTAAAAAGAAGAAACGACCTGCTCGAGCATAACTGACTACATAACTTATATTATTAAAAAAAAATATCAAAATAGTTTAATATTGCTTGTATTTACACAATATCATGGAATACCCTCAAACTCCATTTTCTATCTTTGTAGCCCTTATAAAATACAGTCCTATAGTGAATTCTAGGTTGAGAGTTAAGGAAGATACGGCATGCTAACCTTATGGGACTCGGTTCTCCCATGTTGCCAGATCTAGGCAGTGAGTGACAGTCTTTATGTTAACTTAAACAGGTAAGACTGCCTTGAGCAAGATATTAGTAGATAAGCTGTGTGCTATACAAAAGAAGGATTTATTTTGATTGACTGCTGCACGTTTAAATGAAAACAACTTTCGGGAGAAATACAGGAATACTGTATTCCATAAGAGCCGGTACTGTACTCTCAACCTGAAATACACTATAGAAGACGAATAAGATAAATTATGTTTTCCTCCTTTTTAAATATGTGAGCAGCTCCTAGATGACACTGACATTAAGAGTATAAACAGTGGCGTAACGCAAATCTTACGGGCCCCCCCGCAAAACCTTTACAATGGGCCCCCCCTACTATCTACTACCCATTTTTGTATATTACGAATTTGAAAATTAAGAACCGTAAGTTTAAGAGTCCGACATCAGAATCATAAACGTATAAAATTAATAAATTCACTCAAGCTATAAATAGTAAATTAATCTTACCTTAATTTCATTGGTAATAATGTAATCTGATAAAGAAACAACTTTGTCAATTAAAAAGTTTAAACACAAAGTTTACAAGAGGCGTCTTGCACGTCGCGCATTTTTTGTGGCGAAATCGTTAATAATTTTGTACATTTTGAGTGTGTTAATGTGTTCCTGCCCTATATTGATAACAGCTAAATATGATAATCTTCGTTCAGACGTAGCATTTCTTAAATAATTTTTGTTTAATTTTATTTTAGAAAAGGAACGCTTGGCCGAGGCAACACTAACTGATAATGTTAAGAACAAAATAACCGCACTACAAACATCACGTACATTGGAAGCTGTGTACTCATTTTTAATAAGTAAAAAGTCAGCAAGGTGTCTTACGGTACTCATTTTGGAAATGTCATCTTTTAACACCTTTTTTACACTCAACATTTGAAAAGGAAATTGTCCACATAAATTCTTGTGATACTTCCTTTGTAATTTAGAGGCGTTTTCAAAAAGATCTTCTGTCAGCGATAAAATATTTGTGGGAGTTCAAAAATTAAAACTGTTAAAAACGTTATTCATACTTTCAAACCTCAACCTCAGTTGATTTATTAATACATATGTATATCTATGGTAGTTTTGAACATTTCCACTTCAAATAATTTTTCAACATCAATTAAGCGTTCATCAGTAGCTAGTTCATTATAAAATCGTTTTGCTTTTCTCTTTCTTTTTTCTTCAAACTTGGGACGTATACCCCAAGAATTTCTAGGACCACAGCCTTTTCTTTTAACTCAGGAAATGTTTCCCTCATGTCACTTATGGCTTTCAAAGTGGAATTTCTAGAATTCGAGATCCATGTCAGATGTCTGTAAAATTTTGATGTCAAATTTAGATTTTCCAAAATGTCTATCTAAAAACTATCATAACAGTAAACTCGAATTTTTCCATCTTTTTCTTTATTGCAATAGCCTCTTCTCTTTCTTCTCGTTTTTTACTCAACAGCGATATCCTGGACAAAACCTTCAAAACTAAAACAAAATTCTATCTGATAGCAGCAATGGATTCATACCGTGAAGATCATCTTGTACAACAAAGGCGTTTTAGAATAATTTGAACATTTTCTGAATTCGCCACTTTTAAGTCGTTCCACCTTTTTCCGAAAAACGTGTATATCACATAAATCAAAACACTCTTTGATCATTGCCACATTACTACAAGCATTATTTAAAACTAAATTTCAATTATGATCTGCACAGGGGATATAGTCCGCCGTTGATTTCTTTTCTTTGATCAATTTTTGTAGTCCTGAATAAATTCCGCTCATGTTCGCTGCACCGTCATATCCCTGTCCGCGACACTTACGTAAGTCGATATCCATTTCATCCATGTTTTCCAAAATTGATTGTTCTAGACCTTTTGAAGTTTGGTCTGTAACTTCTTTAAATCCTATAAACGAAACGGTTTGGTTAATATCATCATTTTCAATTTTAACATATGTATCTGATTATTTGGCTTAAATGATCAATTTTCGACACGTCTTACGTAGTATCTGTAATTATGGAAAAGAAAGAAGCTTCCCTGATGTCCTTTAAAATGTTTAATTTCAGTTGTGACGAAACTGTGTGAATTTATTCATTTTTTATGTTTGGACTAAGGTATTTGTTTTTCTCTCTTTCATTGGATAAGTGTGAATTTAACACTGGATCATACTTAGCCAACAATTCCACAATGGACAAAAAATTTCTCTTTCGGATCGACTCTTTGTTTTCCCGATGCCTCCGAAACGCCAAATCACAAACGGCCAAAGTCATAAAATGTCTATCCATTTTATAACTTCATCTTTAAAGTCGACTAAACTTACAATTGTCGCACCTCGCTTCCAACTATCGTATGTATGGCAAGCCTGCAGGTATACCACGGAAATTTCATGATCTTTAATTTTTTAGAACTGCCTTGCCAATCGTCCACACCTTTGCACCACGAATCTTTGAAATGTTTATTACTTCTATCAGTAAAAAGCCAACAAGCTTCATCATAAGCAACATTTAATCGTGGCGAATAGCTCAACCACATCCGTTCCATAGCATTGCCAGTTTTCGCAGTAACCGTGTAACATGAGGTAGAAAATGATCTTCCTTTGAGGTCTTTTTAAAATTCTCCTGTGGTTTGCAAATATTTTTCAATTTTTTAAATGTGTTTATGTTTCTAGTAGGTATCTACTGTAATCTGTAATAATTGATCTGGGCCCCCAAAACGTACTGGCCCCCCCGCGGTGCGGGGGTTGCGGGGGTGGTTGTTACGCCACTGAGTATAAAGCATGTTGTAGACATTTCCTCTATTTTTCAAAGGCGAGTGGTGATAACTTTTTTTTTTCTTTCATCATGTTATACTCTATAGCTAATAGTTGCTTGTAAGGAGTAATATTTACGTAATTGTTTGTAATTAAATATCATAATTTAGTTCCTAGAACAAAACACTTCCTTTAATATTCTAGCATTTTTACTTCCTTGTATTATTTGTGGCATTGTTTCTTGCGACAATTACCTCTTCATTTACAATGCCATTTACTTCGAATATTGATATGAATCCAAGTCAATGATTGGAATACATTTGTCAAATAGTTTATGTGTACTTGAATTTATTATGAGTGTATTACACAGAACACGGATAAATTTGAACTTCATTCTGTTTGCTAAAACAGTATGAATATTTACACAAACATCATCAATTTCATAATATAGAAAACTGTACGTGCCAGATGTTAAAACAAATTATTCGACAAATGCTTAAAAAAACATTAAATAACTCGCAACACACTATTATGAATAAATGCCCATTGCCAACACTTTAAACAGTTACAACACATTTTTAAATGACTAACTACTTCAATTTTGGGCTGCTAGTAATCATAAGGTTTAAAGTGCCAGTTGCGGCTTGTACTAAAGGGCACAAGGGCACGTGCCCACCCAACCACCAAGATAAACACAGAAAGAAATTCGCATGTAATTCAGTGCATTATTTTAATTTCATTATTTTAACGATGGTATCAAATTTTCCTTCCGCACCAAAGGCGCTGCTAACACGCTCAAAACTATGTTCCGGGGAACGCTCTGATTTGTACCTATTTAGAGGATAATTCGGTTGCCTATCGGTTATCTTAGCTATATGCGATATACCAGGCGAATGGGGCACCGAGCAGATTGTTTCCCATTTAAAGTCAACGTTTGAATTTGTACTTTGGAGAGCTGATTTCGCGCAATCGCGCGTTTGAATTCAAAGACGAAAGTGACGTTTTTTCAATGATGGAGGTTAATTGTGTGCAAAAAGATCGACTGAACGCATTGGCGGTCCTATCAATAGAAAAGAAGTTCGTCCAGTCTATCCCGGATTTTGACAACAAAGTCATAGACGTCTTTTCCAGCATGAAAAATAGGAGAATGGATTTTATGTACAAAAAATAGGCAAGTTTTTTCTTGTGCCCACCCTCTTTCTTAACTCACGAGCCGCCACTGTAAAGTGCCACTCTTATTAGGAAGATAATTTGGAAAAATTTAAATCCTCGTGGTCTTCCAATTGTTCTAAGCAAAGAAGAAGGCTTGACAGTCTCTAAAACACCCAACTTAGAGATGTACCTAACATGGAAGACAATTTTCTCTGTTTAAACGAAATGCACTTACGTCCAAGTTTTATAAGTTTTTTCATTTATAATAATAACCTATTTATTCAAATTGCATGCTATACCCTAATGGTGCTTATGTAGCTTTCTTTAATAATACAGTACAAGTCACATGTGATCACATCGGGACTTGGAGTTTTTAATAATAATATCCGATTGATAACAATAAACGGTGAAATCATCTTATGTTGCTACAAAGTTTCCCATTTTCTGCGCGTCCGTCAGCTTTGTGGCACATTAATGGACTATCTACAAGTGTAGGGTCGGTTTTAGGAGGAAATAACATGAACACCTGCCACTAGCGCCTAAAGGTAATAGGCACTTCATCAACATCACACATTCTGAGAAGTCGAAGTTAGACCGTGTCTTAACTTTCTTTAGTAATAATTAAGAAGAAGATCTTGTGTACTTAACTATATAACAACAGAAAAAGTAGAGAGTCCTAAAAAGACTATTTGAATGAATAATTTACAGTGTAAACTACTGATTATCGAATGCTGATCCCCGATTTGAAAAGCTAGATTTTGAAAAACAGGTACATACATCGCATTAATGTTTTTACTTTGCTACTTGTTTTTATGTTTACAGTTATTTATGTTTAGGTTCTTGCATTTATTGACAATTTTAATATTTTAAGTTTAATTTATTTTTGTTTACTTTATGATTGTTTGTTTACTTTATGACAAGCACAAATAAATGTCTTGAAAAGGCATTTTGTTTTATTTGGAACTCCTTCTGCGACCCACACTGAGAACCACTGGTTTACACAAACGATTTAGCATGTATTGTTAATGCACAAATCCAAGAAAATCGCAAGCTAACTTTGGTATTTGAAGATTGTATTCTAAACTAGAAATGAAATCACGACCTGTGATTTGCTTGTCATTGGAGCTGGCTGTGACATCTCAAAAAGCAGTGAAAGCAATCGCTCGACGTCGGTACGGTACGGTCACAGATTCAGGAAATTTGCCATATATTAAGTTATATGCGTTATCCATAGAAAAATTACTAAACATGAAATATGAAACTTTACAACTATTTACATTAAATTTTATTCAAAAAATATGAATTCCTTGTTATTTATATGCTTAAAAAATCTTTATTTCTTACAATTAGCTTCCTATAAATTATAGGTGACAAATGAACTGAAAGAAGAATCATCATCAAAAGGCACCACAGCCTTTTGCAGGCCCTGTCCAACCCAAGGATGCACTTCCACTCTGCCTTGTCTTGCGCCTTGATTTTCCAGTTCCGCACTTCTACGGTGTTCAGGCCTCCTTCAACTAAGTCGATCAGCCTATCGGTCTTCTGCCTTCGGGTAGACTGAAGCTTACTTTTTTGAGCGGGTCGTCTTCTCTTCTAATAATTTGCCATATCCAGGAGAACTACTAATTTTGACCATTTCAATTATATCGCCTTTGTCAAACATTTGATACAATTTATATTATATATATGTGCGAGTTTATTTACGGCTGTCGCCATCTCTCACTTCCCAATTTCCATTTCTGTCTATCGACCCAGTCACCCTCCTGCAGACCTCTCGAATCCATTGCGTCTTGTACGTTTTCTCGCCATCTCCTGGGAGGTCTTCCTTTTTTTTCTCCTTTCTGGAGGTATACATTGCCATATTTTCTTTGGCCATCTAGTGTTGTACATTCGTTCTAGGTGTCCGTATCTGAAGAGTCGTTTTGTGTCGATTGTATACAATATTGTTCCTTCTACTTTCATAATTTCTCTGACTCTTTCATTCCTTACACGTTCGATCCTCGATATGCCACTACTTCTTCGCCAAAAATCCATCTCGAGAGCTAGCACCGAATTTAACTGGCGGATTACTCGTTTTCCTTGAGCAATTTTGTTGATTATGCCTTGTCTGCCTTTGCCTTAAGTTGATATCGTTACTCCTAGATATTTGTAGGAGTTGCAATGCCCTATTTTGGTTGTTCCCAAGTCCAAGTCGTCTTCATTTTCTTTCCCCATCACCTGATATTCCGTTTTTGTAGTGTTGATGGTTAAACTCCACTTTTAATATTCTTCTTGTAGGTGTCTTACCATGTATCTAGAGTCGTCTTCATCCGAGCCTATTACTACCTGGTCGTCCGCGAATAATAAGGTATAAAGATTTTCCTCACCCACCGATATCCCCCATACCCCTACGCTTCCTTTTCCAATTCAGGAACGCTTCTTCCAAATAAATTTTGTACTACAGTGGGGCAAGTGAGCATCCCTGCCGTGGTCCTTAACTGGCTTGAAAATTTTCTGATGGCCGTTTGCCCACTATCACTTCACTGCTACATCCAGTATATACATTTTTAAGAGCATTAATGTAGAGCTTACTGACACCGCTTCTTTCCGTGCTGCTCCACATCTTCCTTAACGGGACCGTCACATAAGCTTTTTGAAGATCTATGAAAGTAAGGTAAACCGTTCTTCCACGTATTATCCCTTTTTCAATTAAGTTATATAGTGTAAATATTCCATCTATGCAGGAACGTCTTGCTCTGAAGCTATTTTGTTCCTCCGATTCTTGTACTCCCACTTCAATTCTACTTTTTAACACTCTTCCATACAGTCTTGTCGTTGTACACATAACGCTAATCCCTCTATAGTTTTGGCAATCTTTCCTATTACCTTTTTTGTATACAGGGTGTATCAGAAACAGGTACAAATATTAAATCCGATGGTAGATTACAATATATACAAACTAGAAAAAACATTTCTTTGGCAATGGGACCCTTAAGATATGAAAAAATAATAATTGAAAATTTGACCCAAAATTGTTAAATACCGCAGGATAATAACAAAAATTTGAGTTCAAAGACATGTTATGCAAAGGAGAGTAAGATAGAGGTGCAAACAAATTTCTTATCTCCTGCCAGAAACCAATACTATTAGGTAGATCAGTAATTTATATTCAGCTATCAGAAGCCAGACAAGTTTTTACGTGTTTGCCACTTTGGATTTACTTTACAATTAGGTAATAACCTTCTACAGCTTAAATGCAGTTTCTATGTATCATCAGCATTTCTCAAACAACATTTTATTTTATTTTTTAATTCAAAAAAATAAACTTATATGATTTTTGAAAAACGAATAGGTCCATTGAATTCTACTTGAGCCAATCTATTACTGTTTTAAATATTTGTACATATTTCTGATACGCCCTGTATACGGCCCCTGCCTAGAGTTACAGGTGAAAACAGATTACAAAGGGAAGGCTGATCCCTCTAGTCCAGTAAGACAGTCAGTCCAAGGGAAGAAAACCCAATTAAAATATACCTGGTCTTCCAGGTTGGGGGTTGGGGCGGCGGACCTGCACTTCTTCCCGCAAAAATTCTTAAAATTAAAGCAAAATTTCCCAAAATTGCCTCAGATATGATACAGTTTATACTTGCACCAGACATTATTTTCACAGATTGAGCCATATGTATATATTCGAAGCAACTTAACATATATTCTTTTTTATTTAATGTGCAGACTTCCGATCCATATACTAATACTGGGCGGATGAGCGTCTTATAGATCTTTACTTTTATTTTCCGAGTTATGAAAGGTGAATTCAAACTTGGTGAGAGCCCGTAGTAGCATTTATTGGCTAGGATAATTCTTCTTCGGATTTCTACCTCAACCCCGTTTTCCTTGTTTAACAGTGTAGGGACACTGTTAAACTCGTTTACTATCTCTAATGTTGTACCGGGCTCGGTGGTCTAGTGGTTAGCGCTTTTGTCTTTGGATCCAAGGAACGCGGGATCGCATCCGGCCGAGGTCGGCGAGATTTTTCTAGCGGGGAAAAATCTGAAAATGCGCCTTGTGTCGGATAAGAAGTAAAGCCGTAGGTCCCGTGCCACCGCAATGTGTAACACATTAAAAATCACTACTGTTGCTCAGATAGGCAAAATTCTTAGTTAGGGTGTACAATGGGCCAAATGTGGCATAAGTGCAAAGAGATGCTTGGAATACCACGTCCTAGATCTCGCTCAATCACACTCATTCACTCACCTCGATGTTGTACGTTGTTACGCACCAATCGAGCTTTTTCGACGATTCGTAACTAGCTTGATGAAAAAGGGCCTGCAGCTTAGCTCAGAGGAGTAGGGGGAGTTCGTGAAAATCGCTTATGGTAGAAAATCTTTAGTTGTGTACAGGGCGAGTCAAAATAAGTGGGCGCCACCTTCCAAATCCAGCTAAATGTAGGTCCTCGTGGAAGGCCGAGAAACCAACAGCTTACGGGAACGGAACTTACCGTGATTGTGCCTCCTCCTATATATTTAAAGCTTGCAAAATTCTTACATCAGCAGTACAAAAGACACAATAAGAGACAGCAAACTTTAAAACACATATAATGAAATGGTTAAAATATGACAGTACAATAAAATGGCAAGTTATAACGCAAAAGGTTTGAATTACAGATTTTTAATTCTTGAACCTTCAGAGAAAGGACTCGCCGCCACTGGTGCAACGGGATTTACGTTCTGCATTCGGCTACGAAACACCAGTGACGCGGAAGTTCACAAAAATAGAATATAATCTGGTAGTTTTATTATAAAACAACTTAACAACATATATGGCGACTGAAGGTCATTTTTTCTTGTAATTACATGAAGTTAAATTTGAAGTCTGCAAGTTTGTGCGAGCAAAAAAAAAGGTTTCTTTGTCACAACACAAAACTGGGAGTTTTTACCTTGAACTTCCGGTGGATGGCTTAAAGCGAGGCAGGCACAATATGGCGGCGTTTTCCAATAAAAAAGGGGAAAGAAGAAAACGTTCTTCATAGCAGCGTGGGAACGAGGTGTAGCTGGTACGTCCCTGTAAAGGGCCAAGTTGCTTCCAACTAGGTCAGTTAACATGGAGACAGAAGCGAGACTTTTTCGGACAACGGGGACGAACCAACTTCCAGCAAAACACTTGCACGATTTCCTTTTTTTTCTTTTCACATCACAAAGATCCGAACTGAATTCGACAGGAGCAATTAACTTTAATTGTCCAACACCAAAGCGAACATTCTGTTATTATTTATTTATCCGACTTTAAGTCGATTTGATTATGCTCTACAGCAAACGGTAATTCGGTAAATTAACAGAAGCGCCACGAAGGGAAAAGAAACTATATTCGAAATTGCGTCCGTCGATCTTAAAGGTCTAGCTTTGACTGCCTTCGAAATGCAATGGGAACCTGCACTTCTCCCCTCAAAATTGCACCATATTTTGAAATGTTACGCAAGAGTTCTAGAAAGATTTTTTTAACACGCGAGTACTAGGAATAGTCCGAGGTCGAGCGCGGAAAAACAAGAGTCTACAATTTTGACACAAAAGAAACTATTTAACAATGGCGAAAAACATCTTACAAAGAAAAACCTTGAACAACTCTGCGACTCCCGTGGGTCATAAATTTCAGGACGGAAAACACCAATAAAACTTACAATGCTCAATTCTTCAAAGACGCAATATAACCAAAACTGCATCCAATATACAAACGGCAATTAAAATAGCGTGACCAATTCTTACGGAGCGGCAAACAAAAAGAAATTGATTCATACAGAGCGGCAAATTTGAAAATAACATAACACCCCTCTTTCCTGAAGAGAATTTCCCCGAAATTCTCTTAAGAAAGAGAAAATCCAGGAAAAAAACGAAAAGGAACACAAAACAAGAGGGTATCAAAAAAAGTCTAAAAACCAAGTGAAATCCACAACTCAACAAACAAACCCAACCCAAAGATATCGATGAAAATAACCCCGCTGCTGTGGAACGATGCCCCACCCCATCACAGCAGACCGGTGTATAGCCGCGGTACGCTAAAACGACGGGCAGCAACCACGTCGGGACGTTGGTAGGGGAGGAGAAGCCCCAAAAGCGTGAAGTGCTCACTGCCAACGAGGTCTGGTCATCCAGATCCGAAACGGAAGTCAACACTATCGGAAACGATACTCAACGAAACAACTCGGGGAGGTCGAAAACTTTCCCGCGAGAGCCTACAAAAAAAAACCCCCGATCGAAGTGTTGAGGGCCAAAGTCCACCGTGCGTCTGATTGAACAAGTTCGCCCCCCGTGGTCGACCCAAACCACGAGCAGTCCCCCCATTCAACCAAAACGACTTAAAATTGGGGAAAGACCCAACCGAAACAAAAGAACCAAGAAGGGCGGAAAGAGGACGAAGAAAAAGACACGGGGATGGTTATTGGTGATCAGTCAACAAAGGGCTGCAGAACGCAGTGGAAAAACGAAGAAGAAAACCAAAGAGAAGAGAATACCATCATTAGACTATCATACATTCACACACACAAAAGTCAAATCAAATCAAAAATCGGGAAAGTCTTACACCCGAGCAGGATTCCGTCCAATCTGCCGATACAACTCGGGGAGTTTTAGCGACAGTGGACTTGAAACGGGTTAACGAAGACCCGATATAGAGAGCGTTTTGTGCGTCACGAGATCAGCACATCACGGTTGCCTCACAACAAACGGAGTCGGTCGGTCAGTGGTGACAAGTCCATAAGGGTACAGGGTACGAAGCGAAGAATAAAGGCAAAATTGGTAGTCGTGGAATTGTGGAATTGAACCACGACGAAAAGCAAAACGGTAACGGTAACGATAATAACTTAAGGTATAACTTGCTAACGAAAGAGCGATAAACGGTAGGGGAACGGGACTAATTGTCCGTAGGGTTGACCTTAAGGTCTTTGACATGCCAAATGCCTTTGGAGATACCAGATTGGTCTGATAACTCATAAGTGGTCGAGGATACTTTACCAGACACGAAGAAGGGACCGACAAATTTCGGTGCCAATTTAGCGGTAAAAAAGTTTAAGCAGGCTTTCCGCAACTTGTATCGTCGATGTCAACGGTGCGTAGAAATCGAGGGAGATTACTTCGGAAGACGCTAGAGGTATTTTCATCTATGGCTACCTCACATTTCATCAATCCCGTTATATATTTGTCCGACCTCGTACATTACAACATTACAACGAAAACAATAAATTACTTAAAAGTTTAATCAAGTTTCAAGGGAATTATCCCAATAAATATAAAATAAATCAAATTATTAGTTTATTTACGTGTGGATCTGATAACCACCTTGTAAGAACGAAAATATTTCCTTTCAAAAAACCAGTAGAGACAAATGGACTGAGGAAACTGATAATTTAAAAACAATTGAATCCCCAAATACAACATAGCAAATAGCTTTGTGACTGAAGTACGAAACAATTATATCAACGACGACTTGGCCAAAAATTGATAAGCACGCAAGGTTCCACGTTCATCGAGATATAATACTGAAGTATCATTGGAAGCTTACATGAGTCTGCAAAAGATTCGATCGGAATACAGAAGAACAAGTTTAAAAAAATTATAGAGGAACGAAGAAATTGAAGGGTTGATGCAACAGAATAGAGAAATTCTTGAAGTGTTCGAACACAAAAATAAAAGAGAAGGATCAACAAGCTTGCGAAGAAACCAAGAGACTATTGAGAAGACTAACAATTGCAGAAAACAACAAGATTAAAAAAAATACTAGAAAATTAGTATATAATGGGGGAAGAAGATGTTTCATGGGAACTTTAAGAACTCAAGAAAAAGACAGAGTTTACATACAAATTGTTCAACCTGAAGAGTGGAAAAACACTACAATGATCTACTCCAGAAGACCAGACAAAAGTATCTCAAAGAATCTACAACAAAGGACATAGGCGTGCAAAGGGATGAAGTAAAGATTCAGATGGATACTACGAAAGGAGCTGGTGTGGGCCTGAAAAACGGTAAAGCTAGTCGATCGAAAGGGATATATGGCGAAATGTGAAGAACGGAACGCAGAAGCTTTTTGAAAGATTAAGCCATATCATCAACAAATGTTTGAATGAACATCCTGTCCCGGAATAATGGAATATTACTTACATTACATCAATTAACAAAAAATTAAATTAAAAGAACTGTGACAATTATAGAGGCTTTTTTAGTATCTAGCACAATGAGTAGATTTTATGGGAATACGAGTTGATCTGATTGAGAAGGGTTTTGGAGAGAAGGGGAACAAAGTGGTTTCCGTACAACAAGCATATTGTTGAAAAAACGACGGTTAAAAATATGGAAACCCATATTACATTCGTAGACCTCCAAAAAGCTTACGATACCGTTCCACTTGCTAATATGTGAGAATTAATAGAACAATCTAGAGTAAAGATAGGTAAACACATCACCCGAGAGTTTCTGGTTGCCAAGGTATTGCGACTGACACGCATGCGACCCTCTAGAACCTATTGTGCGGCCGGCGTAGTTTCGTCAGAAACACTTTTTCATGCGGCCCGCGTAAAAGTTTTCTAAAAAAAAATCTTATCTTCCCGTTACCCCGGTCGATATCATCTCTTATTTTTGTTTTCATTCGTGCTTTTATTATTATTATTATTGACGGAACCTTGATCCTCAAGCCGGGAATTCGAAAAATTGTCGCAATATCCGGGATGTAGTATATTTTTTGTACCACTTTCCTCCCCATCTCTCGCTAAAGTAATCAACAAATTTTACTTTTTATCGTTATTTTAATATAGGTTTATTTAAACAGAACAATGTGAAGTTGAGTGAAATAAAATTGTGATTAAAGAACTAATAGGAACGTGACCAAACATTTAAAAATTTTTGCAGCGGTTTGCTTCGAGGGCCAATTGTCGGCTGACACATTGCGATTGGTTTTTTCTGTTGGTTTCACTAACCCCACAACTGATTGTACAATGGTGAATCTGTGGTAAACTAGAACCTGCCACATCCCCAACAACTCGCAGGTACTCACCAAAATGACTACCATCAGCTGACACACTAAATGGGTGGTATATACCTAGAGCCTCGCTACTCCGGTTCCAAAGCCCTTCTCGTAGGAGCGGATTCAAGATTTCGTGGATCCGGAACTATACCACATCCCGACTTAAGAGATAAGATACCGTCATTGGTTTCATAGCTAAGTTTATAGAAAACCCTCTTTGGTAGTGTTGCATGATCTATTATAGATTACAAGTACCGTGAGTTCAAAAAGTAATTACATAAGGGTTGGCCATGGAAAATAAAAGTAATGTCAACAGCAAGCTTTAAAATTCATTAACTGACATCACTGTTGTTGTTGTCGTAAGTTTATATTGAAAGTTCAATTAAGTTACAATTATAATGGTTTTTACAATAGAACACAAAACATTTATGATTGAATCATATTTTCGAAATGGTGTTCGAGAGAACGGCGAATGGATTTACAGTGCGGTGCCATGTTTAGAGGAATTTCGGAAACAATTTCCAGATGTTGCTGTCCTTGAAGGAGATTTTTACAGCGCCCTTAGAAGATGTGTTGATGTATTCCGAGATACAGGGAGCATTATTCATAGAGATAGAGCTGGAAGGCCAAGAGTTCTTACTCAAAATACAGTTGATGATGTTCGTCAACGTTTGACGAGCAATCCACTACATCACTACGTACACTTTCGCAAAAGACTGATTTATCATTAGGAACTTGCCATACTATTGTCAAAAAAGATTTAATGCTGTTCCCATACAAAATTCTTGCTTTACATGAGTTGCTGCCAGCAGATCACAACAGGAGAATTTTGTATTGTCAGTGGTTCCAACAAAATTTAATCAACAACGACAAATTGCTAAATTTAACGTTTTTTTCTGACGAGGCCTGGTTCACCCTTTCGGGGTATATAAACTCACAAAATATGAGGTTATGGAGTGCTGCAAATCCGCATACTTTTCGCGAATCTCCCCTTCACCCGTTACAAGTTGGTGTTTGGATTGCTGTGTCTCGAAGACGTATTATCGGACCCATATTTTTCCACGAAACTGTTACTGCTAAGAGATACTGGAATATTGTATGTGAATTTATTAATCAGCTTCATGAGGATGAGCTCCAGCAAGGCTACTTCCAACAGGATGGCGCGAAGGCTCACATCGCTCAATAGACCCTCAATTACCTTCGTGATTTTTTTGACGATCGAATAAGTAGTTTACGTTCAAATCCAGAATTTCCACCTAGATCACCAGGCTTGACTATTTTAGATTACATTATATTCCCTTATCTGAAAAATAATGTATACAAAACCCCTATTAACAATATCGAGGAACTGCAAAACAGAATTACGGAACAGTGTGCCAATATAACTCCTCAAATTCTTATAAATGCTTTTAATAATGAAAATGGATAGAGCGAATGTAGTTGAGGGGAGCGGAAGGAGCGTGATGCAAGTCCAAAGAGGACCCATCCATCACCTTCAATTAATCCCGAATGTATGAATGGCAACCTCGACACTGTAAGGTAAAAGAGGAATTGATACAGAAGAAAGAAAGAATTTAAATAAATATTCGCAACTAAATGAAAATTATAGGTGAAGAGCCACTTCACCTACTTCACTTGGCGAGCCACCACCGTTAGCCTCTTTATTGTGCAGTGTCATTCGTATGTATAATGGTGTACAGCGAATTGGGCTCTTTATTTCTTTTAATAATATATTTAAAATACCTATACAAATTAATGCTCTAATTACTGCTATCGATAATATACACACACTGATGCAAAATGCGAAATGTTGCAAGGCATCTGGGAAAACAGTATCAGCGCAGCTCTGTTTTGTTGGTATATACTGTTCGCTAGATGATTCTTTGTTTTAGTTTCGATTTTACGTTAATACCGCACTAATTTTAACTCACAGACCAAATTTCATACATCCTCATCAGGCGCATTTGTGCAGGGCACAACCTGCACACCCACACGGGACGGCGCTGTCCTTCACCTTCCGAATAGAACGCGATGTAATTATTTAGTTGCCGTAATTAAAAAATCACTAGTGCGCTGGCATGTATACAAGATAAAACATTCCATTTCAGCAACTAAAAAGGTACGTTAAAAAAGTTGCCAGTATGCGTCAGGCCTAGCTCGATATTAAACCAATAATTAAAACTTTTACATAAACACAAAAAAATTTAATTTTAATATCTGATGTTTGGATATGTTGTCCCAAACAATCGATTGTAAACATTTGGTGCGTGTTTAAAGTCCACGTCAAGACTTACCGTTATCCGCCCTACAAAGGTATTTGTAGAACAAGGATTTACAAGCTACTTATAATTCGGCTTCAAAGTGCCAGTCGCAGTGTTAACCAGGGATTACCAGGCACCCTTCGGTGCGGCAATAACAATATATCTTGAACTGGACTATACCAATACAAGGACGACTATTGATATTTTTTTATGTACTCCTGCTCACAGGAGGTTTTTTTTATTGCGTTTACATGTATATTAAAGCGTTTTTATTGTTTTGTTATTACTCCCTTTAGCGGGTATACATAGGAATCACTGCTTAGTGTTTGTAATTGTTTTTCATCATTTTTTATCATTGATTTAATTATTTATATTACCCATTAGTCTTAGACACTTAAAACAACTTCAATATGTATTATTATTGCCTTACCGAAGGGTGCCTGGTAATTCCTGCTTAACACTTAACGAAGTTGTAAATACAGGTAAAATAACAAACCGGCCTTTAGGAATTTAATTTCTTTGTGATATATGAAAATTTACCTGAATGCTTTTAAACAGAGTTATAAGTAGCTTCTAAATCCTTGTTCCACAAATACCTTCTTAAAGCGGACATCGGTAGGTACATCTTGACGTGCACTATAACGTGAAATGTCATTTTGACGAACATTCTAGCGAATCTAACCATTCAATTATCGAATCTGAGGCATATGCGGAAATGGTAAACACAATTTAAACCCCACAGTGTATTTATTAATTAACAACCAAACATTTTGATTAATTACTATTACATACATATCAATAAACAAGTAAGCTTGGCATTACGAAGTCATAAAACAAGATTAATTTTCACGGTGTATTAGGTCCAATACAAAAGCAACGTAATAGCTTAAATAAATCTATTTTTTAGTATCGTTTGTGGTGTACTCTTGGCTGCTTCTAGGCGAATGGGCTAGTCAGGGAACATACACTAGGGGGCTAGTAATGAACGCTCGATAGTGTTTAGATCCTAAAAACGTCGTCGTCAGTGCAGTGGCATTACTGTTTGAAGTTAAAATGTCAGTCTGCTATACTATGCGAAAGAAAATATTTAAATTTCAAATAACCGTTTATAAATACAGGATGTGCCACCATAATTAGGAAACTGGGCTGCAAAAACATGATATACAAATTTTTATTCAGTTTAAGGTGCTTTCAATCTGCGTAGAGGATAGTCACGAGTTTTGAATCATCCTATATAAAACAAAGTTCATTAAAAAAGTTATTTGGAATTATACACAGATATGTAATTTTTTTAAATATTATTTTCGAGAAATTTTGTAAACATTTTTGCTTTTCGTTATTTTTATCTATGTTATTTAACGCAAATCCGCCCTGGAAAATGTTTTATTATGTCTTGTTCATGGGAGATCTTTAACTTAAAAATTGATAACATTACAATAAATATAGCCTGTTTGATTCTAAACAATAGCTACAAATTTCGGATTTAAACTTTATAAATTTAAAAAGAATATACATATTTGGAAATGTTTATTTACAGTGAAACACGGTGTACATAATTCTGTAAAAGAGTTACGTTCGCATAATATTATCTTTTGTTATTATTACTCCCTCAACGATATGCTACACTTTATAAACTTTCTTAGTAACATTATGAGTCACTCTGTATATAATTTTCTATTATTTTTTATGGAGGAATTTTTGCTATTTGATTTAAATACTTATATGTGCACTCATACTTGTTGGTCGTAAAAGGAAAGCAAAATTTGATTATACCAGCATTTTAAGTTTTAGTTATCAATAGCGACACGTTCTTTGCGGTAAGGTATTTAAAAATTAAACCGAACGTGCATTTATTTAAAAGCTAAATATATAGTTTGGTTAACTAACATAAAACACATTTCAGTAAGTGAGGAAGCTTGTGAAGCCATAAAAGCAAGAATAATTTTCATGTAAATTGTGTATGAAAACAAGACCAACGATGAAACTATATTTTATACCGCATATGATTAGCTGTTTGCACAGAGAATGGTCATGAGTTTTGAGTAATCCTGTATACAATTAAGATAGAACACAGTTTATTGAAACAGTTATTTGGAATTATACATTGATAGGAAATTTTATTGAATATATTCAAATTTACGTTAAGTGTTGAAATTATTGTCAAATATTTAGCTAAATTTTCGCATACTTTTTCCATTGCGTTTTACTTTATCTTTATCGGAAATAAGGTATTTCCAAATTTTATACGAAACGTGGGACTCGTAAATATAATTTAGACAATTTTTCATGTTTACCTGTTCATGGGAGACAATTTTTTTATTTTGAAACAGTTGTCATTACATCAAAATGTTGGTTTTTGGGGCCTAAATGCCACCTACAATTTTCAAATTTAAAAAGAGGAGATATCAAAAAGTCATTTACGCCCAGTATTATCAACTTTCCTTAAATGTAGAGTTAGTTAAGTCACCTTTAGACTAAATCTCCCTTTAAACTTGTTGTTTGTATTACCAAAGAACATCAAGTTACATTTAACTAAGCAGCATTTAACCATAGATTGGCAATGCAGTCACGAAAAAACCTAGAAAGGGAGATTCAAGCTAAGCAATACGCCCTCTGGCGGAATTATGATGAACTCCTGAAACACAGCGCTAGTGACAATTCCAATATAATCATTTGATTTTAATAAATTATTGTAAGCTGCATTCGTGTATTATAAAATATATTTAAGCAACTAAAACGTCAATACTTGAAGAATCGAGTTTCCCCCAAAGAAGGAAAGCAATGACAAAACGTTTTGCGTGTTTAGTTGCGATTATAAAAGCAAAAGGTGCCTTAACCTAGCTTTTCATTATTTTCCAAAAGCAGGAGCGAGAAATGTTGCAGTAGTGAACATATTTGGCCTAACTGAAATAATTGACCTCAGGATCTTTTAACCATTCGGGATAGAATCATTCAGACTTTCATTAAGTTGAAAAATAACTCGTCGTATGTTGTTTTAAGCCTATTGTTTGGTGGTTCATCTTCACAAACGTGTAAACCCATATTTTATACTATGTTGAATGTTCTGTACGTAGTACTTAGTCGTACAATTTATTTTCCTAGTCGTGATGAAATTTTAGCAAATCTACCTACATGTTTCAGTATGTTTAAAAATGTTAGAGTCGTTATTGATTGTACAGAATTGTTTTTACAATGTTCTAATTGTCTGTGTTGTCGAATTGGAACTTACTCGCATTATAAATAATATAATATAATATAAATAATAATTATAAATAAATTATTGTCACTCATAATTACGGCCAAAATCGAACAAGAACAAAAAATACACAAATTCACTAAATCACTACACTGCGCAACGATTTATTTACAACCTGCTGGCGAGTGAGACTGTGTTTCACCTAAAACAGCTGATTGTGTGCACGCGGGAAAAGTTAATTTGAATCGCCTATTTATTATTACTTTTATAACTTTGGCGCCAACCACTGTACGCGTTTGTCTTTTTCCATAATTAGTTAGTAATTCTGTAATTTCTGTATTATTATAATGGCTGTGTTACTGGCCGGACCTTCCAAAAAAAGAGTACGCTCTAAAAATTTTACAGAAGAGGAGGCCTTAGATTTAATAGGATTGATTCGCCCCTTCAAAAATGTGATCGAAAATAAGCAAACTAATGCAGTAACCATTCAAGAAAAGGTAATTAATAAAGCCTTATAAATTTTAAACTATTGCCAAGTTTGTCACACTTGTTTCAGGCTCTTGCATGGAAAAGGATTGCCGAACAATTGAATGAAATGCGACCGTTAAGTTCAAGAACAACGGAGCAACTTAGTTCCAAATATGAAAGTTTAAAAAACCAGGCCCTAAAATATGCTGCTACTAATAAGCAGTCGATGTATTTAACAAGGGGAGGATCTTGTAGTGGAACCGTGGATACTGTTCTAGAAGCCATCCTGGAATTAATAAATAAAAAAACGTGTTATGGGGAAACAAATGAGTTTGATGGGGATGCAATTGGTGACACCGACGACAATGCAGAGACGGAGCTTATGCTTGTTGATATTATAAATATTGACAGCAATCGATCGTTTACAAAACATGTGGAGGTAATTACGGAAGATACTCGAACGTTAACCCAGACCCAAGCAGCACATCAAGATCAAAATATTTTGCCTTATCCGGCTCAAAAAGTTAGTTTTACTCCAAAAAGAAGAAAACACAACCTCGTGAAATAGAAAGAGTATTGGAGGCCATCTTTATATGAGGAAAAAGCTCGCTTGACCACACTGGAGTGCGAAAAAAAAGCAAATAAAATAGAAAGTTTGAAGATGGAAATTGAAGAGAGAAAGGAAAGCCACGCAATTCGAATAGCTATTCTCCGTGAAGAATTGCAGGAGAAAAAACTTGCAAACGAATTGAATAAGCAAAATTATTTAATTATACTATTCTTATAATTTTTATATTTATAATATATATATATATATATATATATATATTGCCGTGTACTTTTATATAATAATTAATTATAAATATTGAAGAATTTTTGTTGGGCGCCAATTTGAGTTTTCTCAAATTAAATAAACATAAGTTAATATTTCAGCATCTAAATAGACTCTCAAAACTCAAGGTAATATGTATCGTGGCTTCACTAATTTAGATAGCTACTTGTAAAGCAATTAAAATACATGATCTTTTATGAACAAACTTAATTTTAAACTTATCTTTTTACTGCGTCACTCTGACCATACTGTAGACACCACCTCTTCTAAAATACCGCAACATCTGCATATATCCGCTTGTCGGCCTCGTTGTCTAGACTGGAATCAGTTGGTTTTGAATATGACAGCACCAAGTTCTCTTTTTCCAAAGGTTTGTGAATTTAAATCATTAAATCACAGAAGCACTGTAATTGTTCACCCGAATGTCTGAATTTATTAAGGTAAGTCCATTAGTTCCGTTTTAATATCTTTAAATTATAATTTCTTTTTATAAGTTATTATTAGTAAATTTCAATATTATTCCCTTATCTTTCCAGAAGAATTACACAAAAATAACACACTTCGATTGATGTAATCAAGGTAACTTCTTTTATTATTAAACACATACTGATCACAAATTACAATTTTAAAAACTGTTTGAAATTTTGTTTACAAATCACATAACCCAACTTAATTTTTTTATTACAGGTTATGCGTCCTCTAATAATAAAATTTATATGAGCGCTTAATGTATTTGCATACGCTTTGATGGATGGCCATAAAGAAACTGTTCAATTATTTTCATGCCAGAAACCTCTACATATTTCAACAAAACAGCATCGTTACTATGCAACATTATGAAACAAGGACAAAATCAAAAATTTCTATAGAATTTCAACCAATCAAAATCAAGTACAAAAATTATCTAATTTGCATGAAAATCTTATAAACTAAAATAACTTTTTTATAAATAAATGTACATAAAATTGACTTCCATCACTGTGTTAATGACATTAAAATGAACATAATGATACCAAACAAGGCATAATTCTGCCAAAGTTACCAAATCAAATTAAATTAACAATATTCATTAAACAATTACATATTAAAATACATATTAATTTAAACAAATTATAACGCATGTTTATTTTTAACACATATATAACTCTAGTCCTACATATTCTCCACCAAAGAATTGTTATAACATACTAAATACAAAATCTAACCTATAAACTTCAAAATTTGAATTTAAACACAAATATCATTAAATAAACAATCTAAATCAACAAAGAAACTTAATAAAAGCCTTCCTAGATATCATATACAACTTATTTAGCTAAAATAAAACCATATTGCATCAAAATTTTATACATTTGAACGATAAACTTTCATAACAGTAATTTTTGAGTTTTAGGGCTCTGGTACAGTCCAAAATTACCCACATCACTGTCTATAACGAGTATTAAATCACATAGCAGGACTTCAAATAGCCAAACATAGCAAAAGCTCACATGGAGTTCAAATTTCATAAAACGAAGTATCGTCCGAAGGATCAAAAACACTTTTCACATAAAACAGGTTTATAAATACATTTTTAATTATAGTTATTCATTAATTTTTATAAATTATGACATAGTTAAACTATCTAGAATCTAGACTATATTTCAGGTGCATAAATGGATTTTAGTTCCAATAAATATCCTTTTTAATACTTAACAGTCCTTCCGAATGTATTTTAGTGTAGTAAGTATGTAACAAAAGTTTTCGGAAAACAAAGAGAGTCAGCTATTAAAAGCCAGTGTGGATTTATTCAAAACTTTTATCTAAAGGTTTAATCTTACATCTATATTGAACATAAATAAAATTTTAAACTGCAGCTAAAGGGCCTTGGTCTTCGATAATTCGCAGTTTTGCACGAACATGTCCCATTAGAGTCTGGACGGTACCCACATCTATTTCGCGGATCTTATCAAATATTCGTCGCCGCAATTGTTCTTCGTTTTGGGCTTCCCAACCATTATTGTATACCTTTCTGCTCAATACTGCCCAAAATTCCTCGATTGGTCTTGCTTGTGGTATGTTTGGAGGATTGTCGTCTTTTGCTACAAAATTGATATTATTTGTTTCCAGCCATTGCCTAGTGATTCTAGCGTAATGACAAGAAGCCAAATCAGGCCAGAATACTATTTCATCATTAACGTGATGAGTATTAATAAAATCAAGTAATTTTGGAAGGCATCTCTGTGTATAAATTACTGCATCTACCGCTTCTCCTCTAACATGCCCAATATACGGACGCGAAATTCCCGCTTCTGATATGGCACACCAGACTAGTAGTTTATCAGCGAATTTGGCCTTACATTTAAATTTAGTTTCATTAAGGCAATTCCTAATATCATCAGTGTAGAAGCCATCGTTCCCTTTCATTTCGGCGTTCGACAAAGTGAAGTATTTCTCGTCGTCCATAACGATCACTTTGTTTCCATTAAAATATCGACGTCGTAATGCTCGACAACATCTAGGAATTCTTCGCAGCTGTAGATCAGAATATTTTGGGCATTTCTTTCTTTTTCGGAACTGCAATCCATTGTTCTTCAATTCTCTACTAATGGTCATATGCGAAACTCGAAATTGACGCGATAACTTTCGTGTTGAAGTCCCAACCCTGTCTTTAGCTCTTTCAACCAATCTCCTAACGGAAGCATTAATTACATTAATTTAATATAAATATCATGGCAATATATATATATATATATAAATTTATAATTATAAAAAATATAATAATTTGTAGTGTAGTGTAGATTTTATTATAGTATAGTTTTGTTTGTACAATATATCATAATAAAGTGTTAAAATAATTGTAAATTAATCTTTGGCGATTATTATTATTATTGTTGCCTGCATCCTGCACTACATACGATTCTGCAGCCTGGACAATGATGTCCGGTTCTACTGGAAGTGGTTCCTTCATGTCGATTGCAGTTTTGTGAAGTACAACAGTTGCAACTATAATTGTCTTTAGTAATTGACACCATACCCTCATACCTAATGATAAAATTGGAAATCGCCTTTTCCACACTCCATATTGCCTTTCGACAGTGTTTCTTGTCTTTATATGGCATAAATTGTACAATCCTTGAGCTGCATCGGTTGTTTCTAGTAGTGGGGTTAATAAATATTCGGTATTAGCATAGGCACAATCGCCAAGCAAAAAATAATCTTTGTACATTCGCATTTCAAACATCTCCTTCAACCTGCAGTTATTGGAAATGGTTTGGTCATGGCTTGAACCTGGCCACCTTGTTACGATGTTTATGATTTTCAAATCATGGTTGCATACTATTTGTACATTATAAGAGAAGAAACCTTTTCGATTTCGGTACACTTCACCGTCGTCATTGCCTAGAAAGTATTAGTAAAAGATTATTATACACATATAAAAACACAAATGCATCTTTACCTGGAGACTATATTCGTATATGTGTGCAATCAATTGTTCCTACAACTTTTGGAAACCGTTTCCTTTATTTCTTCCTCCGAGTGTGGCATTTTGATAAATAATCGATTTAATGTAATGTAATGTTAGAAGTAATTGCTGCATTGGTGATAAGCAATGGTTTCGCAGAGAATTAAATGTTATTGATGCTTCAATGTGTTCTAGTATTGCATTAACCGTCCCTTTACTGAAACGAAACCTTTCAAAAAACTCTTCATCGGTTAATTCGTCAAAGTAGGATTTTCGATTCTTGATTATTTTTTGTCTTCTTCTCCTACCTAACTTATGACATTACAATGGTTACACATCCTTATAATATGTCTTTTTTGTAGTAGCTTACGTAAATAATTAAATAATTCCTCATCAGATGAAACATCGCTTGAAATATTAGAATCGCTAGACAGCATTTTGACAAAACAAATCAATATGTTAGGTTATATTTCACAATGTGTCAAAATAACTCTCCTTTAATTATTTTAAATCGCCGAACTAGCGCATTTAACTTAAATTCGGTTTAAGAAGTAAACAGCCGTTAATAGTGTTGATAATACGGTGCAGTTCAGGTTAACTACCCTTTAATCTTAAATGTAGATTTTAATGTGTTGATAATACCGGGCGTTATAGTGACACGACGCGTAGATTAACCCTCCAATTAAGTTCGCTCATATATTTTTTATTAGGTTTTCCCGCTCAACAACATGCTATAGTTTGCAAAATTTGTTAGGTACATTATGAATAATCACCCTATATAAATTATTCTCCATAATTTTTTTGTCATTTAATTTAATTACTTGTAAATTTAATATTGACGTATATTTTAGGCATCTAAACTGACACGTTGCATGCGGAATGGCATTTAAAATTTAAACCGCAACCTATATTTATTTATTGAGAGCCAAATAATTTAGTTAACTATTATCAGATATACTTCAGTAAGTAAACTTCGCGCGATGAGGTCATAAAAACAAGAATAATTCCCATGATAAATATGGTTCGAATATATGTAAGAGCAACGTAATCACTAAATAGAGGTATTTTTTCACGTCGTTTACTGTTGGCTGTTTGTATACAATATGGAAGCGAGTCGTTTGTGAACGGCTGTATACCGAAAGGGCTGGCAATGAACTCTCGATAGTGTAATAGAGTGCACAACCATCCAGCCACCTACCGCTCGCTCATTCGCTCGGTGCAATCCGCGCACAACCATCCCGTATATATCACGCGCGCTTGCTTTTCACACTAAACATTTTCCTTGAGAACGGAACAATGCTGGGACCTTCCGTATTTGACAATCGTACGTAATTTACAGCGGTGTTATTATTAACTGAGTATGGAGCAGGTGAAAATCCAGTCATCCAGATTATTTGTGACGTCTGCCGTTGAAAATAAAGACGATTTAGAAGAGGTAAAAGCCTTAAAACGTTTTATTTGTAAATGATGGTGCGATGAGCAGCCATAGTGAATCGCCCCTACCTCTTCTTTTTGGTGTGCCTCCAGTGTCGTTTCCGCGGGAAGTTTGAATTCTAACCGTCTGTTTATTTTTCAGAAGTTCGAACGGAGTTACCAATTCGTCCAGAGCTTAACGTCGGGCCTCAGTGACAAAGACGCACACGACGCACTAAATAACGCCCTGCTGAAGGAGAAAGGACACGAAGATGTGTCGCTTGGACTACTGGTCACCATCCTCACGGAGCCCCACAATGCGGTAAAGTGCTACCGAGATCTAACTCTAATCACACGTGACGGACTAGGACTGGTGTTAACGCACCTGTCGCAGCTAGTTCTTGAACGGTATTTGCGTTTCAACGATGTTGCTAAATCACAGTTGTTGTGGCTCGTACGAGAAATGATAAAGAATTCTGTAAGTAATGTTGATAACTTGTGTTGGAACCTAATGCGCCATGCAGCTGGAGGTGATATTTCCCCTAGAAACATTAACCTAATTGATTCGTTATTAGATGTTTTCATAGAATATAAAAGCTGGTTAGAAAGATTTCCAGTGTTGTTAGCCTCTGTGGTGTATACATACTTACGATTGCTTGAAGACCATAACACCTTGTATCTCGCCAACTTGAGGCAAAAGGAAGTAACATTTTTAATAACAATCTTGCGTGAGAAGTTCTTTGAATGTTTGGTTATTGGTAGAGACTTAGTGCGGCTCTTGCAAAATGTTGCCCGAATTCCAGAGTTCGAACAGTTATGGAAAGACATGTTGTTAGCACCAAAAACCTTAAGTCCTTCCTTTAATGGTATATTGCAGTTGTTACAAACTAGAACATCGAGAAGATTTTTGCAGTCGAGGCTCACTCCCGAAATGGAGCGCAAATTAGTATTTTTAACATCCCAAGTAAGATTTGGGAACCACAAGCGTTACCAGGAATGGTTCCAGAGACAGTATTTATCTACCCCCGAATCGCAGAGTTTAAGGTGTGATATGATTAGATTTATAGTTGGTGTAATCCATCCTACCAATGAACTGCTCTGTTCTGACATTATTCCACGGTGGGCAGTTATAGGGTGGCTGCTGACAACTTGTACATCTAGTGTGGCAGTCTCCAATGCTAAATTAGCTCTGTTTTACGATTGGCTATTTTATGAAAGTGAAAAAGATAACATTATGAACATAGAACCAGCAATTTTAGTGATGCACCATTCAATGCGGTCACACCCGGCTGTTTCCGCAACTTTACTAGATTTCTTATGTAGGATCATAACAAACTTCTACCCTCCGCTTGCCGACAAAGTACGATCAGGCATATTTTCCTCTTTGAAGCAAATTCTGGACAAACGGGTATTACCTTCACTGTTACCATTGTTCGATAATGCCAAATTAGACCGTGAATTGCGGGTTATGGTGCGTGACACCTTTAAAGAATTCTGCACAGTACCATCCACAGAATCGTCGTCAAAAATTGAAGATAATAATTCACAGTCAACAAAATTTGACGATGGAGATATTATTAAAAGTCGTCTAAACAACACTATCAACAACCACATTTTGGATACTGAACCTGCGTTTAGTGATGAAGAAGAGGAACTAAGTATTACCATTCATGCTCCAGAGGATGATACCGATGATGACGACATACCTTTAGCAAAAGTTCGGCTTAAAGAAAAAACTCATGAGAAAAATGAAGATTTCCTCTTAGAAGGTCCACTTAAAACTGGCATATCACGGCTGCAGGCAGAAAAAGTTAAAGAAAAAAGATGTGAGGTAATGGAAGCTTTAATACAACAAATTCTTGATTTGGATATTGATTCTGAAGTACTTCCAAGTTTAGCAAAGTGTCTTTGCAATATTCTTCAGGATGACATTAAAGACGGAATTTTTCCAAAAGTGGTCAATGAAGAAACATTACTGGAAAGTGTCAAATCGCCATTGTTCATTTTATATAGGACTTTGTACAGCTTGTGCAAACAAGACAGTACATGTAAACAATTGCTATTAAAACTTATATCCGAAATGTATAGTGTCCAACCAAACTTAGGGTATTTGTTATTGTACTTTCTAAAAGTGCAAATCAGGACAGACCATCTGAAAGACGATCAGTCAAAAGTGCATTCTTTAAAAGTTAGTGTATACAAAGAATTTTGTCATAGCATAGAAAAAAAACTGGACCTTTGTTTGTATGACGATTTAACTGCATGCCATATAAGTGATACCAAACTAATGATGTGGATAGTGCCTGATATATACAAGGACTTTAAACAGCAAATGGTGAATAATGCTCAAATATTACAGGTGATAGTATCAGTAATTGATGCACAGCAGTTGCAGGAGTTGTTATTCCTGATTATCCAGGGAAATCTAAATATGTTTAAAAACGATAATTTACAGTCGCTTATAAAAACGAGTTTATCATGGGAAACCATTGAGCAAATCTTCCTGTGGCAGTTGTTGCAAGCTCATGACATTTCCTTAGAGACCATTGTACCTTTAATACCATACCTGGACTCCAATAAGCACTCAGAATCATTGATGGCTGTTACGCTGATGCTGAGACAAGAACAACCCTCGCCAGACAGTGTTAAATATTTGTTTTCGAGAGATGTCCGAGAAGACGATGCTTTTGTTTTTACTATAATTAAATACTGGTGCGACGACTACTTCGATAAAGCGAGTGAACTTATTTCTAATTTGCTTAGTACAAGATATCCCTCGACATCCCCAAATAAAAGAAAACGAACCGGAAGTAAAAACTTGAATACCACAGTGCCCAGTGCAGACCAAGTGCTTGGCCATTTAGACCAAATAAGAATAAGATTTGAAGCTCAGGATAACTTAACACTCTTTAATACCGATTTTTTTCAACGGGGTTTGTTATTGGCACATACTAATAGCAGTGAAAGTCAGCGAAAACATTTTAGTGAATTATTTGCCTTGCTAGTAGAGGAAGAAGATTCCACAGTTAGTAAAAGCCGTACTCAAGGAAGAGGTAGGAAAGCCGCAGGAAAAGGAAAACGCGTTGCCACAAAAGATGTATCAGATACATCTGAAGAAAGCAGCGAGGTAATTATTATTAATAATATTATTTCACAAAAGCAAAATTGAATAGTGACGTTACCTGTTCAAATACAATACTATACTAATTTATTTCAATTGTTTTGATCCAATTTCTTTTTGGTAACATCACTATTTAATTTTGTAGGTCATTATTTTAGTAACCACAAACATAGGTCAATTCAATTTTTCAATTTTCAAAATAATTATTGTCGAATAAAATATACATGTCACATATAAAATCTATAAGGAAAAGGCCGTTCTATGAATTGCCTCCTCTTCAGCCAATAGAAACATAGGTTATGAAAACGTCACTGTATTTAGAAAAACAAAAAAATTGGTAATTGTTACTTGCCTTATTTTAGAAATTCATATTAATTAATTAATTAATCAAAACAGCATTAATCATTCCAACAGGTTTTAATGGATTTTCGTACTTTTGAATCACACTAAGGATCAGAAAATTTTCTAATATCCTTGGGTGATCAGTACTGGGTCTCCGTCTCTATTTACCATTGGGTATCAAATTAATAGCTCATATTACGGTCACACTAAAGAAATAACAACGCCTAACATGCACACACCGTATACCAACAGGCCGGGCAAACATGGTAACTTGTAAGTTGGTTCCTGCTGTGCAACAGCAAGTACTATCTTAGCCTTGCCTCACATCACCTCTACCTGTGTAAGTGTATAAGCAATGGGCCTAAACAACCTGCAAACGCTTCAAATTTCAACCATATTTCAATAAACTACATATATTTTTCAAAAGCGATATAGTTCTTTTGAAAATGACATGTAGTATGTCGAAACTGGTATAAATAAAGCCCCAAAAAACGATTAAAACCTGTGGAAAGAATTAAAATTGTGTTGATTTATTAACAATAAAAAATTCTTTAAAAATGTTTTACATAAAACTACAGATTAAAAAATGCAAAGAAAAACCTAATATAGTGTCAAAACCACTCACAGGATTTACAGTTCAAAACAAATAAAGCGAATGGAATGTTTCCTAGCACAACTGTGTTTAATGAGTGCGCTCAAACAACATTTTTTTACAGTTGCTGTTTATAACAAGTAATAGACCCATTAGCAAAAAAACTGGTTTTATATTTCAAAAAGTTAAGATTTAATATCATATTTAAATTTGAATTTTATTCATATGACGCAGCCAAGTGACAGTGTCACTTATTTAGGTTATGTTGAAAAGTTATAAAAAATGTCCAAAACAGTTTGTCATATATTTTTATTTTTAACATTGTGAAATGACCGACATCTGTGTGATTGTTTGAATTTGACAGAAGCAGCAAAGACATTTTTGTTAACTTAAAAAAATATATAAATATTATTCACTAATTATAAAAATTAAAAAAAAAAATCAAAAAATATATTATTAGTTAAGAGATTTGGGAAATAAGAAATGCATTTTAAAAATATATAAATAAAGTATTTCATATAACATACAGGAACTCTACTTTTGGACTATCTCGGACATAATTTATAATTGATTCCCTTCTGCATGTAGCTGTTGCTTAGGAGAATTGCTTTATTAATTAATTTCTGTTGTAATCAGACACCCAGTTAGTACATGTGGGTATTTGAATAACATTTCATTTTTACAAATATATCTTACAGTTCACACACTTCAATCAAAACTTACGCAGTGAATGTACTGAGATAAAAGCAAAACCAATGTTCGAGCAGGTCTGTTTTTGTAGGTTGTATCTCTTTCAGCAAACATTTCTGGTCGCTTATTTCGTATTTTGAACTTTTATAGTATTTAATTTGAATAGATTTCAATAACTATTGGTTGTGTATGAATATTATAAAACACGGTCTACAAAGCTACACCTATTGAAATTTTAATTAAATATGTCAATCAAATATTTGAAAATTTTACAATCTCTTGTGGGCAGAGTACATTTGGAAATTTCAGTAATTTGTAAAAAAAATTTATTTACTATAATGGGCAAACAAATGTAAACTGTGTCTAAAATGTTACTTTATATCATTCATTTGTATTGCTTAAATATGTTTTCTTGGCCTTGTAGTTATTTTTGATTTTATTGTACTATACTAGTCTAAAGTCCTATTTAACTTCACTTTGGGTAATTTTGTTGCAACTTTGAATAAATTGTAACTTAAGTCCATTGAAAATTCTGGTTTCTTGATGTACCTAATGGTCTTTTTAATACAATTTGGCACATACATAAATTATTTTCTACATGTGAAGTTCTTGAAAAGTGTATGCACTTATTATATTATGTCATTGTATTATCTAAAATAATTGTCATTTCCTTCTATGTTTTTACGCTATTATTACATAATTTATATGCTGACTAACTGAATGGTAGACTCCATTTATATTTCTATTTATGATCAGTACTTCTAACAGTACATTGTTATGCTATCTTCCGTATCAGCTTACCTGCCATCTGCTTTTTCACACTTTCTATAATATACTTATTTTTCTTTCTTCAAAAATCCCTAGCTTTAGTTTTAGTAAACACCACATATTTTTATAGATAAGAGTCAGTACTAAACGGTACTTAAAAGAGTGTTGGCCTCTGGTTGGTTTCATAACAATATTCAAATATTCTTTGGTTGGAGCTATAGCTTCATTACTATACTTACTACTTACTATAGCTTCAGTTTAAAGAATGTAATAAATAAGCGATTTGTTGTGTGACTGAAATTTTGCTTCTAATTTTGTAAACATCCTAGAAATGTCATGTTGGTTGCCTATGTTAACTACATATCTTTTTTTTTCTAATTTTATATTATGGACAATATTTTAAGGAACAATGCATAAATTACTATATGAATATATTACTAGTATATAAATAATGCTATATTTATTGCCCCCTGAAAGAGTATTATGCTTGACACTGAAATTTGTCATATTTAATAAAAGTCTTAAAAGGTATTTTCATTGACCACAACACATTATCAAACATTAGCTGTCAAAAATTTCTTACAGATATGACTTTGAAAACTTTTTGAAATTTTTGATTAGTACCCATTATAATTTTATTTTAATAATTAATTATTGATTGTTTTTCAGGAGGAAGAAATAGTAAAACCAAAACAAGCTAAAAAGCGGAAAAAGGTAATGTCTGACAGTGATTGACGGAAGCAACCAGAATTGAAATGTGTTTTATGTATATTATGTTTTATTCATTTTCATCAAATCAGCACAAATCTGTTAAATATGGATTTGTTGATCAATTTTTTAAGTGGCTAGTGATACTGAAAGTACATGTTTTGTAAGCACATTAAATAGTGTTCATGTATGATCATAATAATACACTTATTAGTTTATTAAGTGAACACTGCCTATTTGATCCAGTTGTTTCGTGATCATAAATCAGATGTACCAAATTTTAAACCCAATCTGAATTTTTGTACCCTCCTTGTTTTTAGATGTTTTTCCACTACGGAGTTATTGTAAAATTTAGTTGAATGTATCCTGTATTTATAGCCCTTGTAAATACTTGTTATTGTTAGATTATTTCAGTTGTTAGATATGAGGATTTTGCAAGTACATTAATAGATACAATTTTAAGAATATTGTAAAGTATCGTAACATTTTATTACACTAAGAAAATTTGTATATAGAATATTTGTAAATATATTTATAAATCATGTCATTTATATGTCAGGTTTTATTAAAGCTTTATTGTACGGAGATAAATTATATTATACAACTATGAAAAGAAAGGCATCGAATTGGTATATCTTGATCACTGTTACAAGAGCAGAAGAAGTTTCAACAGTACCTATTATATAAACTGATTTTTAGATTTATCAGTTCTATCTTCGTGTGGCATTTTGTAAATCATTGCTTTTTTAAATGAAATTTACAATTATCACATTATGTTTATTAGAGAATAATTGCATAATAGGTTCTGACCGATATTTGCTTTAACTGTAAAAATTGATCTAGTAACAATACTTCAGTCAAACTTATTGACAATCTGTTTTAATGCAATACAGTTTATTATCTTATGCAATTATTATTTTTTTTTTAGTTGCTATAAGTGGTGTGCAAGGATGATAATGGTAGATAGATGTGGCTACATTTATTTTCGAATGATAACTTAAGTATTAACTATGATGCATCAATTAATGGCAAGAATTACTTATTATTTATAATTGTTTGGAGTTATATTATAAGTCCTTGTCCACGTGAACAATAGGTAATTAACAGAGAAATGTTAAAAATTGCAGATATTATTGCTTTGGTGTACATATCTGTATTTTTAATGATTTGTTGTACAAATTGTTTAAATAAAAATAATTTACAGTAAAAGGAATGAAGTAGGTCCTCATTAACCAACCTGAAAATACAAGGTGGCCCAACGCAGTAGACATAATATAGTAGAATTTTAAATACTCTTTAAATTTTAGTGGAAGCATCGGTGGAATTACATGTTATGGCGACACTTTTTGAAAGTTCTTTTAATATTCCTAATGTTGAGTGGTATCACCTTAATAATTAAAATAAATTAACTTTGAGTCTAAATAATATGCAGAATGATTTATTGAATAATCGCTGTATGTCTTTTTGATAAGTTCATAATTTGTCAAGCCATCATTGCTGACGAGCAATTTCTGTAATCTTACCACCATTGCTTAATCAAAGTAAGTTATAATTCATAGTTGACTGTGACTTAAGCTTTTTTTTCATTCCTTATATATTTGAAAGAAATAGTAGTTGCACGAGAATAGGGATTATCTAATCATATTTTTTGTTATTGTAAAAAGGATTGTATTAAGAAAGAAAGAAAGAGTAACAATTTAATATCGCTCACTTTTCCAATATAAAATGTCTAATGTTAATGATAATTTCCTGATATAAAACCATAATTTTGATCATCTTTCAATTTTTTATTTTATATTAATAGTTCTTATAAGTTTATTATAGTAGTTTTTGATACTAAAGTAATATTATACAAAAATCTTTAAAAGGAAGAGTGACTCCAACAGATTTCAATTAAGTTTGAGGAGTATACGAAATTCTATTTCGGGTATGTCTACACATTGCATCATTTTATATTTTCTGTTAAACACTTACTGCTCTCCTGCTGTGGTAATTATTTTATGTAAAAATCTGTACAACAAATTTTTAAAAACTGGAACCTACTAATGGGAAACCTAGTTATGTTATGCAATATAAAAATATAAATGTGTGGACCAGGAAGATAGTAAAACCACAATTTTTAGGATTGTCATGTTAATTCATGATAAATTTCAACCCAGATACGAGGTACTGGGAAATTCTATAAGGACCGGGTTTAGACTACATAAGATTAAATGGAGACGATGGTTAAAGTATACAAAACTTGGAAGAATCCCTTAGCACCACAATATGTAGAACATCTAAAAATTAAGTTGGCATCTTGAGTAAGAACTGATAAACTTGAACTGTCTAAAGTTGGCTGAGGAATACCTCTGAAAATAGGTTCTTCACCAAGTCAACAATGGAAGTCCAATTCATTGGACATCCATTGTTAACTTCGAGAAGAATCTATCTGCAGAGGTATTCCTCTGCAAAAGTTTCTTTAAATAGTACAAGTTCCTATTGAAGATGGTAACTCGCCAAAAAACATATTTAGGTGTTCTAAATGTTGTGGTGGTAAAACGTTTTTCAGAATTTTGTTTAGACTAGATGGTTGTCCAATGTAGGATTCCATAGTTAAATCCATGCTTTTACCCTATGTAAGCAATTCATTGACAGAAAAGGTGGCCAACCGTTTTGGGCGGTGGCCAAATTAAAAACAAATACGCCTGCGGGAGCTCAAAAATGTTATGAACTACATATTATATACAAGCACCCGCTTTTTTATTATGTATTTCAAATATACAGTGCGGTCGTAAAACGTGCTCCCCCTACTAACATTTGAACGACTTAATATTTCTTCACAATGCTTTAATGGGAGGCTAAATACTACTTTTCAACCAATATTTAAATTTTATAACTTTTAAAACGGCGGCTAGGCGCCAACTTCAGCTATTTTTTTAAATGGGAATGGGGGTCGAGTGACACTTCATTTGAAAGGTATTTTAATTCTGCGCGTAATCCAAAAAAATGACAGATGATTGAAAATAACAAGTTTATGGAAAAAAAACTAAGAATTAAAGCAAAAAAAGTATGCTTTCAAAATGTTCACCATTGAAGAAGAAGAAGATTCTAAAACACAACAAAACTTGTTTTATGCAACAAAAACTGAATAGTAATACTATTTTAATAAATGCTCAAAAGGTGCTTCTTGGCAATACCAAAAACCTATTTAATATCTCCTCCCATACTTTCTGGAAAGTTTCAACTCCGATATTTGCATAAGCCTCTGTTATTTTACGTCATAAATCCAAAAGGGAATCGGTATCTGTGTGAAAAGCTTTCAATTTAAGATACCCCCACAAAAAAAATCTAACCGTCAGGTCAGGGGATCACGGAGGTCATTCTGTTGGACCACGACGACCAATTCATCGTCGAGGATACATTGCATCGAGATAATTGTGAACTTATCTGCGAAAGTGCGGAGGAGCGCCATCTTGCTGGAATATGATATCCATATCAAATTCGTTTGGATTATTTTCAGTAATCTCAACTATTAACGGATGGATGAGGTTTTCCTGCATGTTCAAGTACAATTCCCCAGTAATGTTTCCGTCGATAAATGAGGGACTTACGATATGGTCGCCAAGTATTCCTATCCACACATTCAATTTTTGCTGAAATTGGGTGCGACTTTCTCGGAAAACATGGGGATTTCAATCGCACCAATATCATACATTTTGTATGTTAACAAATCCATTTAAAAAAAATGTGCATCCGTCACTAAAACAGATATTGCGAAGATAGAATGGATTTCTTGCAATGGTTTGGGTCATGACCTCACAAAATGCAATGCGTCTATCCGGATCATCTTTAATCAACTGGTGTAAAATCTCATTTTGTATGGATAGAATTTATGCCGTTTTAGAAACTTTTTGACATTGGTCGCCGATACATCACATATCGCAGCTACATGTGAAGTTGATTGCTGAGAATGTACTACCACTTCACCGACTATCTGAATTTGTTTGTCTTCTGAAATTGCGGGTCGTCCAGGGTTTTTCCTGTTTTGCACATTTCCACTGTTAATAAATTTTTGCACAAGTTCTTTTAAATACGTCCCCGAAATAGGACGGTCGGGAAAACGTTCATTAAATATTCTTTCGGCTTCCTGAAAGTTTCGATAGGCTTCAGCAAAAATAAAAACAGCTTCAGTTTTTTCCTGCAACGTTCGAACATTCGCCATAATTATTGTTAGTATCACCGGTTTTAACACTCAATATTCAAACGTGAGCAAACACAATAACCGAATTAAAGTGACAGAACACAAAGACGAATTATCTCAATTGTTTTACTTCTGTTGTTTCGCCTTCTACGTTTTTAGCGTATTGCTTAATATTAGAAACAGCCTAATTTAGAAGTGTGTCATTTGTTTCTGAATCTATAAAATTTTCCCAAAGTTTAGAATTATACTCTATTCAAGGAGACCTATCAAATAATGTGTCACTCGACCACCATTGCAATTTAAAAAAAAATATATATATATAGTTAAAAATTTAAATATGGGCTAAAAAGTAGTATTTAGCGTCCCATTAAAGTACACAAAATTTTGTGAAGAAATATCAAATCGTTAATTAGTTAGTAGGGGGGAGAACATTTTACAACCGCATTGTATAGGAAAAAAATGAGAAAAAGAAAACACTATTTTGGCATAAATTTATCTACTCGTAAGTGTAACTAAGAACTTATGGGGAACCGCCATGCGTGCCTGTTATATCTTTGGGCCGTCTAATTCTCGAACGTTCGTGCTGCTTCAGGCCGTATCGGGCCGGCAGCGCGATGCATAGATCAAAAATACCGCAATTCGCCGCTCGGCGGCGGTTCTTTTAATGCATTTCAAAAGATACCACGCCGTCGCTGACAAACAGTATTATACCTACTGCAGCACTGTTTTGGCGGCGGGCGGCGCAGTATCCTTTGAGATTGTTGGAATACAACTGCAGCTAGTAATTATTGAGGTTTTTTGAAGGTAGCGCAGTTTACTGGTAGATTGTGGCTATGTTTTAATCTGCGACTTCAGGAAGATTTTGAGTTAGGGAAAGGCTCGCGGGCCATGGGTTGGCCACCCCTGATTTAGAGTCAGTCTGAATTTGTTTAAATACTTTTATAAAATATTTCTGTGGATGGATTAAGTAGGAACAATGTTTTTACACAATGTACTGAAATCTTAGTTTATTTAGATGCTGTTGGCTAAAATTTAACTCGTGACTATTAAGATTTGCTGCCCTTACTTCTGGAAATAACAAAATCACATTATTTAACCAAAATTGTAAAGTATGTTGAAATATATCCTACTGAAAGGCTGTAACAATTACCTAACTGATAGTGTAACGCGAAATAATGTAAATTACAAACAAAAATCTAGAAGAAAATATGCATCAGAGTAGGTACAATTTTGGCACTTATCGTATTTATTAGCAATAGATGTCTTCTAAAGAGAACTGTATCTATAGTAATATAATAATACCTAAAGTAAAGCAGTAGTTTCCTGTTTGCTCATTTCTTTTAAAGGTGAAATAATTAAAATACTCGTAAATATGTACTAAGATGAAAGGGGGAATTTGCATTCTGATTCACCCATTAATCTTCATAATCGCGTAATCTATTATTATAATCTTTAAGAAACTGGCACTGTTTACAAATATTAATTGTTCATGGATCTGCGGCTATTTTTTGCTTATTACAAAAAGCTACCAAATGGGTAGATGCGACTCACAAGTCATAGAAAAAACATCTAGGGGATGATAACCCGAACAAATTACCCTGCGTGCCGGAAGCAGCGAAGTGGCAGCCCCACTACCGTGCTCAACCTGCGCAGCGCTCGTAACGCAGCCAGGGGAAAATTTAAATTACTGGCAAACTTCAAATTTCACAACCGGACGGATCACAACGAAGACGGAAACGACAAAAAGCTACATAAATTCCAATATATTAATGGAACTATACACAGAACATTAAAAAACCAAGCACGGAGAGACACCTAATTAAAATTTTATAAAACCATGGCGGTGCCAATGCTATTATACGGGAGTGAGACCTGGGTAACATCCGAAAAGGACAGAAGTAAAATACAAGCCTCAGAAATGAAATTCCTTCGCAAAACTAAAGGATGCACGAGGGAAGATCATCTAAGAAATACTGACATAAGAGAGGAACTAGGAATATTTGACGTAAACGACAAAGTCGCGGATTATAGAGAAAAATGGACCCAGCATGTAAACCGAATGAGCGAAAGCAGAATACCTAAACAAGGAATGGCATACCGACCCAGGGGAAAGCGAGATCCAGGACGTCCTAGAAAGCGATGGAGTGATTTATGAAGTGCGGAACAGGCAATAGTGCTACACCTTGAAAGGAAGACGACGACGACGACGACAAAAAGCTATAGTAGCTACACAAAAGTACAGCGATCATTTTTTGCAAAATATATTATTTAAAAAAAATGATGAAGTCGCTACTTTTAAAATCGGTATTGATTTAGCGCAAATATGAAGGTTACCAAACTGAGTCACCACAGTTCTTCAAGGGTTCATGGTTTAACAAGATATTGAAATTAACTTAATTATACATTTTTAGGAAAAAGTAATGACAGTTGTGGGTTAGATATATTATAAATTACCTGTTATTACCAACAATGTTTATGAATCATCAACGTAAATACTTATAGCATGCTCCAATTGAAACGCTTTTAATTAAATATTGTATTATATGCTTCTTATTAAATATCAATTCTATACCAGTGTATAAGTTCACTGAGTTCTCTCACGTTTCATTTTTGGCTCTATACAGTGTGATCATTTTACCTAGTAACAAGTAGGTAGGCTACACCTCTCACATGTGCGTGAAATCATAGTTAATTTTTCTTTTAGCAATAAAAAATATTTTTTTACATTTAGTGTCCTTTGGACAGGCAAATGCCAACTACTGTTTTGTCAAAACTTAACAAACTTATGTATAAAGTTGATTTGTATAGATTCGTGTGGTAATAACAATTAGTTTCAATGTATTCTAATAGCGAGAAAACGGATATAATATTGACTTTAGGATAATGCAGAGGGGCGGCGGACTTAACAGTACAACGATATGCACAAAGATACCTGGATAGACTCCTTCCATTACGTAATGCCTTTAAACGTTTGGAAAGAAGTTTTTGACAATATGGACAGTTTCTCAAGCCAAAGGTGAGACAACGACTTGTCATACTTGTAGAAGCTGAAGCGGCGGTCATCGAACAAGTAATCCCCATATAATCCAACGAGCAGTTTCAAGAACTGTAGGCTTTAGCCAAAGTTCAGTATTTAACATTTTAAAAGCAAACCGGTTTCATGTTTACCACTGCACATTACTGCAACACCCTACTGAAGATGATTACCCACATCGAGTGCATTTCTGCCAGTTTTTAAGAAGTATTCTATTTTCTGACGAAGCGACGTTTAGTAACTGGTTGTGTAAATATACACAATTGCCATTTCTATTCACAAGATAACATACATTGGATTTAGCAAACGCACTTTCAAACAATTTTTACTGTAAATGTACGGTGTGGTATCTTTGACAACGTTATCGTTGGTCCGCGCTGCTTTGAGGGCAGTTTAAATGGATAAATGTAGTTACATTTTTATGAAAATTATTTACCTCAACATTTAGAGAACATTCCTCTTTATGTGATTTCAAAATGACGGAGCAGTAGCACCTGAAGTGCACTTCCATAGAATTGTATGAAACCGAGATGAAACTTTCCATATCAGATTAATTGCAAGAGGTACAATTAATCCTTGGCCTCCACGTAGTCCGGACTTAACTCCGTTACACTTCTTTTTGTGCGGTAAAGTAAAAAACGATGTCTACAAAACAGTGGCGTAACTACAGCTGATTCACAGGCAGGTTTTTGTCAATAAAAAAGGCTCCATAATAAACTCAAAATTTATTGTTCATTATAAAATGTAATTAAACATACCTTCTCCCTTTTCAATAGTAGGTACCTATATAATAGTAACAAAAATGTCTTTAACAAAATAATGTTATATAATACAATGTAATTAAAGATCATAACAACTTCGCTTTTCAGTAGTATAATAAAGAAATATTAGACATAGTATGTCTACGAGAAATAATTGAAGCAACTTTCACATTAAATGAAGTCAATTCACAAAATTTTCGGTGTGTATTATAATTCCTCAACTATCCATTATCCTGCTAATCTTATTCTTTAGATATTGATCCCGCACTAACCGTCACTTACAAAACTTAACTCACAGTCAAGGAAAGCTAACGTATGGCTAGGAATAGTTGAAACTAAGCTTATCGGTCCATGTTTTATTAATGGCAATCTCAATACAGCCAAATGTTTAGAGCTATTAAGGAACGACATCATTCCGGCAATAGAAAACTTAAACATCGATGACCCGTGGTTTCAGATGGATGTAGCCCCTCCGCATTCGAATGCTATAAGAAACTTTCTAAACAACAGGTTTCCAGGACGTTGGATAGGGAGATTCGATACCGTACCGTGCCCCCCCCCCCGTGTTCTGCGGATTTGTCGCCCAATGACTTCTTTGCTTGGGGATACCTGAAATCAAAAATGTATACAAATATACCAATACAAAGCATTGATGAATTAGAAGATCGCATACGTATCGAATGCAATAGCTTGAATCCTGACTTTCTTGCGAATGCTGTGCGTGCTTTTCAACACCGTTTAGGTTATTGTTTAGAAGTACAAGGTGGTCATTTCGAATACTTGTTGTACCAGTTGTTTTTATTTTCATTTCCGTTACCTGTTATTGATATTTAATATTTTAGAATAATAATCGTCGTTGTTATTCCACTCATTTTGATTTACCTATTTATATAAACACCGCATGGAACATACTCTTCATACTAAAATTTCTGTATGCTTCTGTTTTTAAGTTTTCTGTATAGTTGGTTGCCTACATAATAGGCGTAATTGATGCGTTCTTTTTAAAAGTATACATCGACAATTACATCTACAATGTAGGTATATTTCCTTATTTTACTTAACAGTATAAAATTATATCGTATGGTGGCGTATGATGATGATTTACTGGCCCCCGACGTGAAACTGAGGATAGGGAAACCAATCAATAGAAAAGCAGATTCAGGATATCGTGACAGTAGTGTCGCCGTAATTGGTAAGTACTATGATGTCATTTCGAAAGCAGAGTAAACGTTTTTGTGTTCCATTTTTTTACAAATAGAAATTTATTAAGAAGATTAAAATTTAAAGTGTCAGATACGTATATCAATTTCAAATTTCTTCTGTCAGAAAAATGCTAGTTATGCTGTTACAGTATCAGCGGCCTCTAAATTCATCCCTTACTTTTATACAGCACATATAAAATTTGCGTAGAAAATGCCTGTAATTGTTATGCAAGAAGTGTCCTATGTAAAAGATCCACCCAGCAAGATTACATTTAATGAAAGTGTTTCTGTTACAAAGTGATTTTTTAAAAAGTCAATTGCAGTAGCCTAGGGATTGTCCCGTCTATATTAAGCTTTAGAATCTGACAATATGAAAATTGTAACAGAAAGAAAGAAATCTTGACGAAAAACCTGTAATTTACTTACCTACCTTAATAAATT
>JABXWE010001056.1:0-85482 GCA_014611495.1 Limonius californicus
TTGTAGGGTATACTAAAGGAGAAGTAGGAGGTCATGCCATCACTTCCCATTGAAGAAACGGGAGTGGTCGCCTTCAACTTGGAGGCAACTCTGGCATGTCCCACGTTTTCCTGAGTCGGTTTCCATTGCCCCGTACACATCAGCCTATGCGTTGCCGCTCAAGCCTCAGCCTCAATCACAAGGTGAAGGGGCGCGAGTCCCAGCAGTACTTCCATGGCCGCTGTCGGGGTTGTTCGCATTGCGCCCGTGATGCCCAGACAAGCTAGTCTTTGCACACGGGCGAGTGTCTTCCTTGTGGTGGTCAGTTCTGATCGTGGCCACCAGACAAGGGCAGCATATGTTAACAGTGGGCGTACTACGGCCGTATAAAACCAGAATATGATTTTAGGCTTCAGCCCCTAGGTTTTTCCTAACGCGCGCCTGCACGTCCAGTATGAAGCGCAGGCCCTTTGTTCTTGTCTTTTCACATGGCTATTCCAGGTTAGTCAGGCATCAAGGACAACGCCTAGATATTTGACCTCACCTGTCAGGTCAAGTGACTTGTTGAAGATGGAGGGTTTTCTATACCCTGTCATCTTCCGTTTTCGTGTAAACAGGACCAGCTCAGTCTTTGATGGATTCACCGACAATTGGTTCCTGTTGCACCAGTCTTGCACAATATTTAGGGCACCTTGGGTAGCCTCGCTTATTGTGCCGAGAAATTTACCGGCTATGAGGATGACCAGGTCATCCGCATAGCCCTGAGTGTAAAACCCTTGCTCGTTGAGCCGCCGGAGGAGTCCATCAACCACGAGGCACCACAGGAGCGGCGAGAGAACGCCTCCCTGTGGGCACCCGCGGCCGGCGGATACTCCCAAGGAGTCCCCTCTGAGCGTAGCTTTTATGTTTCTGTGCTTGAGCATGAAGTCCATCTACCTTGCTATGGTGGGTTCGATCCCACGCTCTAGGACAGCGTTATGAATGGATTCGAAGGTCGTTCGTTCAAACGCTCCTTCTATATCCAGAAATGTACCAAAATTGCTGTTAAAATCGCCCGTCACTATGATTCTTTTCGTTCGACTTCGTGCGTTCTCTAACGCTTCTTCTGTCCGAGTACCCTTTTACCTCTTCTACTAGCTTTATTATGTTTTAATTTATATAGAAACGGACTCCATTTAGTCCTCGTATTTCTCCCTTGGAATATAATAAGTTTCCGTTCCTTCTTTTTATTGTGTTGTAGCCCATTCTTCTTGATTCTGCAGTCCCTATTATATCCCAGGAAAACAGCAAACTATAAAAAACTAAAATAATTTTGGTATTTTTATTAACTTAAAATACACGAGAAACTTAAAAGTATTACAGAAATAGATGTCACCCAGCCTATTTGTGTATAATAATGCTACAATTGAGACAATATTCTGGATTACTGGGACACATTTCACACTCAAAAGTTGTCTCTGTGCGCTTTTTCTGTTCCGAGCACAATTTGCATCTTTTTCTTTGAACCTGTTTTTTCGCTGAAGCAGCTTCTCTTTTTTAGCCTATGTTCGGCATTTGTAAGTCTTCTTGCACGTTGCTCTGGGAAAGGTGGCAAAAGAGCTTTTATAACTGCCATTCTAAATTTGAAAAAATATTTTTTTGTCCGGAAAATTTGTTAAATTAATGGAAGGAGTTACCATCATTTCAAGTATATGGAAAAGCAGTTTTTTTGACCAGTGTTTAGTTTCTCTGCCATGCAGGTAGTAGGAGAGCATTTGATCATGGATATCGATGCCCGACATGTATTTATTATATTCCAATATTGCCAGTCGTTTGGTTTAGATATCTTTTCTTTGCTTTTGTTTTGTATTCCAACCATTTTGTATTTGTTAGAAATATAATGAACATCACGCCTATCTTTCCACTCCATTTGCTTATGCACTTGGCAATAGTTTCACCCTTTTTTAACTTGCTCGAAATCACTACTTTCGGATTTTTTTTTCTATTCGATCTCAGTGTTCCTGTACAATGAGTTTTCTTCAATAATTTTTTGGCCTGATCAAAACTGTTATAGTAATTGTCCATGTAGACATGATGGCCAAGATTCAATAAATCCTCTAGTAAATTCAGTACAACTTTTTCAGAATGTCCCTTGCCGCCCGTATCGTCCAACGTGCCAGTATACACAGCAAATTTTTGTACAAATCTCCTCTTGGATTAGTCAACATATAGAGTTTAATCCCATATTTAAGTTTTTTGTTTTTTATGTATTTTCTGAACAAGAGTCTTCCGCGAAAAAACACCATTGATTCATCAAGAGATAACTCAAGCACAAGAGAAAACACTTCTGACATTTTATTACTGAAAAACTCTATAACTGGTCGAATTTTGTAAAGTCTATCTTCAGTTTCAGCTTCATTTGGACCAGGATTTCTCGAAAAGTGGAGTGTGTGTAGTATAAGTAAAAACCAATTTCTACTCATACTAGAAGAAATTCCCTTTACGTTGAGTAAAGGATTTGCTTTCCAATAATCACACATTCTCTGCTGCGCATGCCCATATGTAGAGAGATTCCGAGAAAAATGAGAAGTCCTCCTTTGTAAAGGGTTTCCAGTCACAAATTCTTGATTTGTCTTGTTTTTTCCTACAATAACATATTTTCCGCGTTTATATTAGTTTCGTGGCCTATAAGGCCCTGCCTGAGTGTCATCTCTTTGCATTGTCACAAAAAGTTTAAATGTCAAAAAAATTCTGGACCAACTGTACTTCAGCTTCGTAAATACCTTTACTCGAGTGCTCGTCCACGTGCACGTCCACAATTTCAGTGCCGACCAGTCTGGCAAATGTTAAACGGTTGATGTAAAAACATGTTTATATACAGAGTAACGGATAATTCTGAATGGTTTTAATGAAAAGGCATAACTACAGTCTAATTTAAAATTTCTATAAGTAGTAATAAAATTGAAGATACTTATTAAATAGATACAGTAGCCATAATACTCATAAAATACAGGTGTCTAATACATTTTGTACCACAAAAATACAAATTTTAATTAATCAAAAATATTAAAGGTTAGATACTTGATAATCATTGTTGGAATGTACCCAAGTAATAGTACTTGATATATTTTTTGTTCCTCAGTATCCTGTAAAGTACCTCATAATGTACGACTTGTATATGGTCAATACATTTTAAAGGACTATACCAAAAGCATCTAGATTTTACATAAAAGTACTATATGAAATTGCCAACTAAAAGTTATAAAATAATTGATATGTTGAATACCACGTGCTCTTCAGCTTCTTGTGTATGATTATTGTAACAAAAATGTCTATGTCTAGTTTTTAAGCCTCTGTCGCACTGAAAGGGAATTAGTGTAACAGTTCCTGGCCAATAAACCAATCACTATGAACCTTTTCCCTACTTTTACAAATTGAAATAAATTCTAAATATTTCGGCTTACTTTTGTACCAATATTCTAAATTACCCTGTACATTACAAAAGCCACTTGATAAACAGAAAATAGTAATATTAGTATTAGTAATCAAACAATTAAGATCAAATCATATTAAATCCTTCCTGTACAACAAATACGAGGATGATTCGATAACTACGTGGCCTAACAAAGAAAACTCAAGTTTTTTTCGACAAAAAACATTTTATTTTTCAATATAGTCTCCTGCTCGTTCAACACACTTATTCCAACGATATTCCAAATTAGCAATGCCTTCATTGTAGGTCGATGAATCCAAGTCCTCGAAATAGCTATTTACAGCAGCAATTACCTCGGAATTAGACGAAAATCTCTTACCACCAAGCCATTTTTGCAGGTTTGGAAACATGATAATCGCTGGGAGCGGGGAATAGGGCGAATGGGGCACTAATTCAAATCCCAATTTATGAATTTTGGCCATTGCAATCGCAGACTTGTGGGCAGGTGCGTTATCTTGATGGAAAAGCACTCTCTTCTTTACCAAATGAGGCCGTTTCTCTTTGATTTTGTCGCTCAGTTGTTGCAATAAATTGGCATAATACTCGCCATTTATTGTTTTCACGTTTTCTAAGTAGTCGACCAAGATAATTCCATGAGAATCCCAAAATACGGTTGCCATAACCTTTCCTGCTGACAAAACCGTTTTTGCCGTCTTTGGTGGCGGGGAACCTTTGTGTGTCCATTGTTTGGAGTGTTCTTTGGTTTCGGGAGTATAATGGTGGACCCAGGTTTCATCGACGGCGCAAAAAATCCCTCGGATTGTGGCGAAAACGTGCCAAAAAGTCGCGAGAAACACTCAAGCGATTCAGTTTTTGCTCCGGTGTGAGCAACCGCGGCACCGAACGCGCCGAGTATTTTTTCATTTCCAATTCTTCAGTTAAAATTCTGTGCACACTATCATTTGAGATACCCACTATGTCTGCTATCTCGCACACTTTTACTCGACGGTCATCCAATACGATACGGTGGACTTTTTGAATCATATCCAGGGCAGCAGCAGTTTTTGGACGTCCACTACGGGGTTCATCATTTGTGCTCACACGACCACGCTTAAATTCAGCAACCCAGGATTTAATCATTGAAAATGAAGGAGCGGATTCCAATAGTGTTGAATTCAGCTCTGCTTTGATTTCGGTTGTGTTAAGCCTTTCAAATGAAAGTATTTTATCACTGCTCTCAACTCAGTTTTTTCTATTGTTTACAAAATCACACGAGACGTTCACTTTGGCGTACAGTCAAAAACAGACCAATTGACAGATCGCTCTGTACTGTCATATTTAATCTAATAAAGGATAGTTCTACAGAATGGTAAAGAAGATTCCTCCAAATTCGCGCCATCTCTGTGTTAGGCCACGTAGTTATCGAACAATCCTCGTATGTAGAGGCTGTTATATAGAGGGTGTTTCAATTTTCGTTTTCGTCAACAAACCACGTAACTATTTGTAAATTGATCCACAGGGTAAGAGATTGACAGAAAATCTTCACTTGTATCTGTTTTTTGAAATTGAATTATTATTTTAACAACTATTTTGATAAAGATTTGCGTAGTATTTCAAACATGTATTCATAAACGTTATTACACCGGCGCCGGTAGCTCGGATAGGTTGGCCGTATGCTTTTCACGCAGCTGTCCCGGGTTCGAATCCGGACGCCGAGGTCGGTGGTTTTTTCTGAGTGATAAAAAACGCTAAAACGGCCCTTCTTCTCGGATAGGAAGTAAAATCGTAGGTTCCGTGTCCATGTGTTGTTGGGCACGTCAAAAGAACCCTCAAACAGGCTAAATTTCCAGGTGTGGTAGGATCGCTCCCTGGCGTCGGTGGTTAGCCATAGTAGCAGAAATAGGCCGACGTTAAATAAAACAAACAAACAAACAAACGTTATTGGTATTTTATTATACATAAACATTGTAATTTCACCAAAATCACCAATGTTGACTAGACTAATTATATTTGAAATTTCACAACATGGAAATTACCACAATTAATACAGTATAATTAAATTTATTTAAATTATATCAAAAATTTTAGACAAAATTTGAGTAGTATTTATAATTTTCCCTTATTTTTACAGACTTCAACAAAATCAGCAGTAGAAACTACAGAATTAACTCGTAGTTTCGGTTGGGATTTAAGCGAGGCATGGCAGCAGCATGATATTCAAGAACTCTGTCGTGTCATGTTCGATGCCCTTGAGCAAAAATTTAAAGATACCCAACAAGCCAACCTAATTAATGATCTTTACGAAGGAAAAATGTTGGATTATGTTAAATGCTTAGATTGTGGGACGGAAAAGTCCAGGGAAGACACGTTTTTAGATATTCCTCTTCCTGTTAGGCCCTTTGGAAGTGCTGTAGCTTATAACAGCGTGGAAGAAGCATTACGTGCATTTGTACAACCAGAGACGTTGGATGGAAATAATCAGTACTTTTGTGAGAAATGTAATAAGAAATGTGATGCACATAAAGGATTGAAATTTATAAAGTTTCCGTATTTACTTACTTTGCATCTAAAAAGATTTGATTTTGATTACTCTACAATGCACAGAATAAAATTAAATGACAAGTACGTAATTTTCGTATGTAGCTATTTAATTTATAATTTATAAATGCAGTAGATTTTAATAAATGGTTATGTTTTTATTTCAGGGTTGTATTTCCGGAGATACTTAATTTAAATTCCTTTATCCCAACAGCTAACTGTGTGGTGGAAAATGAAACAATTGAAGAACGGGAAACTGTTGTTAAATGTGATGATTGTAGCACAACTGACTCTGGATCAGCTTTAGACGATGAGAGTTGCCAGTGCAATGATATTTCATCTACTGTTAATGGACCTGATGATAATTACCAAGATGATGATGAAGGTATTATTTGTTTAGGATCACGCTTATATTGTTATAATGTCTATCTTGTTAGAAAACCAAAGAAAAAGTTGAAAGTTACAAATGTTTTGTTGCTGGTTTCAATTTACGTTGGAGGCTTTGCACATTTGCCTTGTTTAAGCAGAAGTAATTCCCACAAAGGTGTAGTCTCACTTCTCTAGCCAAGATTATTCTCATACTTGTTCATCGATCCCCTTATCTCAGGCCAAGGTTGGAGCATCGTCGCTATTCGTCGAAGTTCCACCTTGCCTCCATCCAGCACTTGAGGTATTCTTGGCCACTCATAGTTATTTTACTTTTACCTCGGAGCAATTTCTTGTTGGTGGTTTTAACATTGCATTGTTTAAATATTTCTGCAAATCAAAATTTACATACATCCAGCGAAGCTTCTCCTAACTGCTTGTTCTGTGGATGTCTTTCTTTCTATATTAATCATTTAACAATTTATGTAGAGCAAAACATTTAAAATTCCCATTTTTAAATATAAAGCTAGATTCTGTATGGTGTGTTCTACATTGAGAGTTTATAATCGGAATGTCAATTACAGGTAAGAGATACAACTTTCATAAATTGGGAGAATTGTCCGATTTATTGATACTTTATGTTTTCGAAGCAATGCATACAAAGTAGAAAGTTGAAATAGGTGGTTATATTCAGATTCCTATAACATTTTGTAGACTTAATCGATAAAAATCTGTTTTGTTTGTAATTTTAGGTTCTGTAAACTGTTAGCCATCAAGATCTTTCTCTTAAATTTTTTTATAGGAGTATACTAAAAACTTAGTAAACCTGCATTTTACTTTAGTATAGCTGGTTTCACACTTGCCACGCAGTACTGAGAACATAGGGCTTTATTTATTTATTTATTTATTTAATCCGTGGCAGTGTTGCCACTGTTCCTAAACTCTTAACTATAGTACGTACGAATTTATTGAAATCTAGAAAGTATTCAGAAGTTGTCAAAATGTGAATGTCAAGTATCAAATCCTGGCAGCCTAGCCTAGGAAAATTTCTCTTTGATAGTTTTAAATATTATTACAATAAACCTTTGTGTGAAAATAATTAAATTTATACCTGATACAAAGTCTATAACTAAATTTGTCAACATTGTATTTGTATCTTCTCCATACTGCATGGCATGTGTGAAACCAGCTATAAAATATATCATTCTAGTGACAATTAGACTTGCCTGTAAAGTTAGGGTGTTTTATTATGCTTTGCTGGAAATGCAACAGAAGTAGTAAGAACTGTAGTGTAGTTATATAAATACAACTGTTAGTTTTGTACGTAACTTTTATTGAGACCAATATTAGAAACATGTTGACAGAAACCTGTATAAGTTAAGGAAATGGCATTTTTATAAATTAAATATAAGTTTTAAAATCAATACTTCAGTAATATTAAAACGTTTAGAGCATATTGCCCCATCTCAAAGTAAATGGTTGATTCTAGATTTTGTAAGTACTTAAAAATGTCTTCACAAAATATCACCACTTTATTGTCACTAAGGTCGAAATAGTGGTTAACTATAATAAGGGCAGTATCTCTGGCTTTTAGTAGAGATGATACAAAATATCCATTTTTGATGGTTCCTAATTTGTCAATTTCAAAATGACCGGGCGCCTCCACCATATGTTACGCCTATGAGCTATAACTGATGAGGAGCCCTTTGTTCTTATCGCCGGGATCACTAGAGAAACAACTACCCTTACATAAAATGATCTATACATGTGTACGTTGTACAGAAATATAACAACTTATCCTAAAACATTATTTTAAACTACTTGCAATAATAAAGTCAGGTGCAACGACATTGCTAGGTTAGTTATTGGGAATACTATCATCTATCAATCACCCACTGACAACTGCCAACTATTCAACCCCTTCTCAACTCTGAAGTATCCTTTTATTAATTCGGTTTTGCACCCATAAGCAATGGCCTGCTTATTACTCAATTTCCCTTATCAAGCGTATTACTTATTCCACATTGCCTAATTTAATAGTCTAATGTACTTTGGATTTGCTGAGTATAATGACATCACTACTTGCAACATAAATGTGTATGCAACTAATTGAAGTTACATTACAACAGCTATGAAGCAATAATAATTTAATTTAGAATTTTGGAAATTGGGTTCGTAACAATATATAAAAGTAAGTTTGTATTGTATCTTCAAGCTCATATAAATAAAATTTGTAAAATATCTTAGCTCTAGAGGGAACAATTTCCGCACAGCACGAGCTGAATTTTACATATTAAAATTGCTTTTAAAGAATAACCTGTTTGTGTTTTCCATTTACTTGGTTATGTATTGTTTTGGAATAACAAAGGTCTTAATAAACATTTAGCTGAAGTTGTATCTCCTGTCATTTCAATGTATAATTTGGAACACACTGTAAACTACAAATTATATGTAAATTCTAAACTACAATCTTAAATAATATCCTATTAATTCAATGTCGTTTTGCAGGTATTGATGTAAGTTCAGGAAATCACCACGAAAATGAGAAAAACAGACGTCAAGAACCAAAAGGTCCATACATGTATGAATTATTCAGTATTATGATACACTCAGGGAGTGCATCTGGCGGTCATTATTATGCCTACATTAAAGATTTCGAAAAGAACCAGTGGTTTTGTTTCAATGATCAGACAGTGAGCAGGATTACTGAAGAAGATATTCGCAAAACCTTTGGTGGTGGACCAGTGCGCGGGTATTATTCAGGAGCCTACAGTTCAAGCACCAACGCATACATGTTAATGTATCGTCAAATAGACAAAGAACGTAACTGCAATGTCATGGCTGTTGAAGAATTTCCCACGCACATTAAAGACCTGCTTCAACAAATGAAAGTGAAAGAAGAGAATGAGAGAGCTGCAAAGGAAAGGGAGAACGATATGTTTAAATTGAAAGTGTATTGTTGGCATCCCAATCAGAATCAACTTGTGGACATTAAATTGTTTGTTTTCACCGAGTCTCTACTTTCGGAAGCAGTAAATGAAGCTCATCAGCGCTTCAAACTAGACGGGGTTGCCGTCGAAGATTGTAGATTGGTTACCTACAACAAATTGCAGGATTGTATTGATTGCAGTTTCGAAGGGGATGACTTGAAGTTCTGTGATATTGCCTCCAAAATTAATATTTATCAAAATGATTGGTTTCTCGAGATTAAACAAACAGGTATGTTTATATAATTGAATTTATTTGGCGTAGTTGATGAATAATTATTTGATTTTATGTATGTTGTTAGGTTAGAGTATTTAGTTTCGAGATATAGGTATCTCTTTGATACAGAACGGTCAGTTTTTAAGGAAACAGTGTGTGTATGTGTGTTTCTTCAGATTGTTCTTAATTATTTTCTTCTAAAAATTTCACTTTGCTCATTATTTTATAAAATAAATTAGTATACAGCGTGTTTCAGAGTAAGCGCCTTATTTTTTTTTAACCATACTATGGGTACTACTTTCAAAATATTTGGCAGTAATATCTTTCAGGACATTCTCTACACGATGGTGAGATCCTAAAAACATTCTTTTTACGATAGTATTTCGTTTTTCTTAAAGATTCATTTCTTTCCCTATCAAAAAGCAAACTAACATTTTAAACTACTTTTTGAAACTCAAAATTAAAAATTTACATCAAATAAAAATTAGGCATTTACAAATAATGCTCGAAATGTTTTCCTTCTTTTTCAATACATAAATTGAAACGTCGTCCAATGGAGCCAATAGATCGAAGGATAATTTCTGGAGAAATTTCGTTTATGCGAGTACGAATTCTCTCTTGCATATTTTCAATAGTTGTTGGTTCAATGATGTACACCTGGGATTTTACATACCCCCAGAGAAAAAAGTCCAGTGGTGTCACATCAGGTGACCTAGGTGGCCAACCAATTGGTCCTCCACGACCAATCGAACGGTTCTCTTATCGATTATTTAAAAACTCCCTAACTGGAAGGGCATAATGTGCTGGAGCTCCATCTTGCTGCCACCACAAATTATTTCTGATATTTTGTGGGAGTTCATTTAGATGATTTTGAATTTCATTTTCTAATAAATTGAGGTAATTCTCTCCATTTAGTCTATTAATAAATATTGGCCCAACAATGTGCTGTGCTATAATTCCACACCACACGTTTAAACTCCATCGATGTTGAAAACGTCGCTCACGGGTCCAGTGTGGATTTACATTATCGTAATAATGCATGTTATGTCTTACAACAACAGCATCATTTCGAAAACTTGCTTCGTCCGAAAATAAAACGTTGTTAAAAAGTTTCCATTTTGTCCTATCTGTTGCAAACCCTACTGCGCAAAATTAATTCTTAACAGAAAATCATTTTCGGTTCATTCTTGGTGAAGAATCATTTTGAATGGGTGAAATTTATTTTTTTTATTATCCTCCAGACCGAAGTATGCGATATTCCAACCCAATTCGCAATCTCCCTAGTACTGACATGGGGATTCTCAATAATGTGTAGCATTACCTGGTTTTCGTTGTCGTCATTGCAAGCAGGTGGGTTTGCATGTACCGCTTTCTTATAATCCACAGTTCCCGTTTCACGCGTTCTCTCCAATAATTTAGTAAATGTTCGATGTTCAGGGTGCCTTCTGTTTGGATATTTATTTCTGTACAATCTGGCTGCTTCATAAGGATCTTCATCTGCTTTTCCAAATATTAGGAGCATATCAATTAACTCGTCTCTCGTATAACTTAACGGCATTTTAAAAACGTATCAATTAATTTTAAATTAACAATTATAATCTTCAATAATACAATTGTTATTAACAAGCACTGACAACTAAATTGCATTGATTGACGTTTGACTACTAGATTAGAGTTTAATTGTTTCTTTTGTGTCTACCGCTACTTGATATTGGACAAAAATAACATCGAGTGTAAAACATTCATGCGCTACTAGATTAAAATGTTAGTTTGCTTTTTGATAGGGAAAGAAATGAATTTTTAAGAAAAACGAAATACTATCGTAAAAAGAATGTTTTTAGGATCTCAATAATAAAAAAAAATGATGGCCTTTCATTAAAAAAAAAAGTTGAAAGTCGCCATTTTGAAATAATTCGTCCAATTGAAAATCTGATATCACCATCGTGTAGAGAATGTCCTGAAAGATATTACTGCCAAATATTTTGAAAGTAGTATTCATAGTGTAGCTAAAAATAATAAGGCGCTTACTCTGAAACAGGCTGTATATATTGTTTGATATTACTAAGCTAATTAAATATAAGCTTAGATACACTTTCCAATAAATGATACTTTCTTCTTCTCTATATGTTTTGAACATTTGGTTCATAATGGTGTCATATTTATATTTTCTAATTAATTTAAATTTTTGCTGTGCGGTGGTTTTACCAAATAAATGTTTGCAAGGAAATCTCAAAAATGACAGTGTTCAATTAAAGAAAAATCATAGATGGTGGCTGCTGCACCTAACAAACCTACAAAAAGGTGCTTATACATGTGTTGATTTAGATTTGAAGCATAAATTTGCATTAAAAACTGCAGCTAATGCATGATTTATTATTACAGATATTACTACTATTTTCCTTAAAATAAAAAATCATTAAAAATGTGCCACATTAATAGTGTGTACCTATAACTTCTAGGAGTAATATATAACATATAATCTATATGCAATAATGTAGGAATGGCCCTTCTTTATATTATCACACATCATTACAATTTCGGTGATGTTTTGCTAACACAATGCGTTTTTAGGCTTGAAAGATCAAATTAAAAAAGTTTGTCAAGAAGAGTATCTCGTTTGCGGTGAAGGGGATGAACAAGGAGCAGCTTGGATGGAAAAGGTTTGTAATGTTTATTGTTTTGTTGATGCCGTGATGAAATTGCTCTGTAACATATAATAAGTAAAGTTCACTTTTCATGCTTCTCAGAAGACTATTGTTGGAGAAACATGGGTTGAAAAGGTATTGCTATGCTTCAGTTGTTTTGTACAACCATTAGTGTAGTTTAATTTTACATTAGATGCGTTATTAGTTGTAGAAAGATTTATAGTAGAAATATTTACTGCTAAGGAAGTACCGTAAAGATTTTCGTTGTGTTTAGGTGTTGCAACTTTATCAAATATCTAATCTAAATCACGGTCTGATGATGGTTGGTCCCAGTGGCTCCGGTAAGAGTTCAGCCTGGAGAGTTTTACTGAAAGCCCTTGAGCGATTTGAAGGTGTGGAAGGTGTTGCCCATGTTATTGACCCCAAAGCCATAAGCAAAGAAGCACTGTATGGTGTTTTGGATCCTAACACCCGGGAATGGACTGATGGTCTTTTCACCCATGTTCTAAGGTATATGTTTCTAATAATCCCCAAAAATACTCATACTAACATCGAATTTCTTCTGTGTCTTTAGAAAAATTATAGATAATGTGAGAGGAGAGATCAACAAACGGCAATGGATTATTTTTGATGGTGATGTCGATCCTGAATGGGTTGAAAATTTGAATTCGGTTTTGGATGATAACAAACTTTTAACTTTGCCTAATGGAGAACGTTTGTCTCTGCCACCAAATGTTCGAGTTATGTTTGAGGTAAGAATTTGCAAGAACAAACTTAAAATATGTAAATTAATATTTTCTGTCTTTTTAGGTTCAAGATTTAAAGTATGCTACACTGGCCACTGTTTCACGTTGTGGTATGGTTTGGTTCTCTGAAGATGTCCTTTCCACGGAAATGATCTTCGAAAACTTCATGCTGCGCTTAAAACATATTCCCTTGGAAGAAGGAGATGATGAAGGATTTGGAAAGAAATTGGGCGAAAAAGATGACGCTGTTTCTCCCACTATACAGGTAATTTTTACTGTTACTTGAACTTACAAAATTCTCTATGTTTATTGATTGTTGCAGGTTCAGATGGATGCAGTTAGTATTCTCCAACCATTTTTATCACCTGATGGGTTAGTGGTTCGCTGTTTAGAATATGCAATGGATCAAGAACACATCATGGATTTCACTCGCCTTCGTGCATTGAGTTCATTGTTTTCCATGTTAAATCAAAGTGTACGGTGAGTTACTTAAAAATTGTTTTTAATGAGAAATGCTAATTTTCTTTTTATCAGGAATGTTTTACAATACAACCATAACCATCAAGAATTTCCAATGCCGATTGAGCAGTTGGAGCGATATATTCCTAAATGTTTAATTAATGGTTTGTTGTGGTGCTTTGCTGGCGATTCTAAACTTAAAGTCCGCTCTGATTTGGGTGATTTTATAAGATCTGTGACTACCATTCCATTGCCACCCAATAATACATCTATTATTGACTTTGAAGTCAATATAAGGTAAGATTTGCACATTTTAAATGAAAATCACCGGAAACATCCTACAATTGACCCAAGACCAACTTTTCATTAGGAGTTGGTTAAAAAAAACGCACAACATTGTACTCTAAATGTTCTTGGGAATTATTAAAAAAGTTGGCAATAATGTTTGATGTAAATTGAAATCTCAAGAATCGTAATTACAGTGAATATTTTATTTTTATACATTTTCAGTGGGGAATGGGTACCATGGTCCAACAAAGTTCCACAGATTGATGTAGAAACACATAAAGTTGCTGCTCCTGACATTGTAGTACCAACACTTGATACTGTCAGACATGAGGCACTCTTGTATACTTGGCTTGCCGAACATAAACCTTTAGGTAAGTGATATGGATTTTTCCATATTATACTAAAGTGTCAAGTAAAAACACACCAGAAGCATGTAATATACAAGGAAGTTCAGATATAATTTGTCTGGCCATTAGTTTGTTTAGAAAATATCTGCAATAAGCCCTATACCAGGTGTCAATTTGTGGCTATGGTATGCTTAAAATACCATTATTTTATATCAGCAATTATGTACCACTTTCAGTCTTTTGCAAGAAAATGACCATAGCTTTCCCCATATATTGTTTTTTATTTACATAAAATTAAATATAAAATTCTGAGTATGGTAGCATACTTCAATAGTTCTCTTGATAACTGCAAAATTATTAATTCATTTTTTGGTTTACCTCTACATGATATAGACTTAGATTTGAAACATGAACAGTACTATATAAAATTAAACTGTTGTATATAGTGACTCCCCTAATCATTTTAGAGCAAAATATTAAAGAGAGTAAAATCTGCAATTAATGCATGATTTACTTAATCAAATATTTCATCGATTTTCCAAAATTTCTTTAGCCAATAATGACTCCATATAACAAAATAGTTATTTTTGAAAAATCACTTTCACCAATGGTAGATATTCTTATGTAAAATGAAAATGTTTGAACATCTTAAATTATTTTCCAAAAATAATGGGATATATTTAGGTTCATGTTTAGTAAGGTTTACATAAACAGAATTTTAGAAATTAGTCGCTATTTTGTGTACTTTTTCATAGTTTTGGATAATTAAAAAACATATTTTTGATATTGGTAATAAATTCCTTCTTTGGTAATCGAATGTTATATTTTAAATTACAATCACAGGAAATGATATATTGGGTCTAATATAAATGATAAATAAATAAATAATACTCATGATTCATTGTTAATTATATATTTTGCATGGATGTACTTCTCATATTTCCAATAAATATTGTATTGTATAAGTGGGAGTTCCACAAAAACGAAAAAAAAACAAATGTAGTACAAACCTGAAGTTTATTAAAAAACAAATGACGACAGCAAGTTGGGAAAATTAACAAAAAAAAAATACTGCAAAAGTTTAAACAAAGTTAAGTAAGTTACACCAATGAGCCTTTTTTACTACATTGTTCTTCTCGAATAATTTAAAAGTTGCTACAGTTTTTTTGTTTGTAATTCTTTGTTTATTTTAAACAAAAACATTATGTAATACTAAAAGTTTGACACACTGCTTTAAAAATGAAATCAGATTGGATCTCATCCCTGACATAACCTCAAACAATCAGGTGTGTTGTTTTAAACTTTATCAATAATTATTATAAAGGAGAGATTGCTGAATCTTAAAATTTTGGCTGGGTATACATACACCTATTTTTTTCTGCAAAATATTTTAATTAATCTTTAGTTATGCTTTTTTAGAATATTTTAAGTTGTTGTTTACTATATAAATTTTTACCGAAAGATTTAAAGTGCGTATTTCTAAAAACACAAATCATTACATTTTATTTAGAGTTTAAGCAATTCTTAACTTTGCATTAAATAAAGTTTGCCACCAAATAATTGTTTCTCTTCAAAATGTTCAAAATTCAGTACGGATTTCCTCAAAATTATGTATGATTCAAAAAACATAAAAATGTAAATAATATAGTTGTCTTATATAGTGTGCCCTGGAAATTTGTTACCATAATGGGAAACTTATTTTTTTTTTTTTCATTTTATCATACATTCACCCTATATAAAAAAATCTGCTTTATGAGGCGATAATATTAAAATATTAAACCTTGAGATAGCATGTACAAAAATGTAAAAACCCAAAATTGCCGTAAGAGAAAAGTACCATTAATTTTCATGTTAGAGCAAAATACAATCAGAAAATGTCACTTAGAATTGCCATCTGTGCTCAAATGCAATTTTTCATAAAGAAATTCAATTATCAAAGCAATGTGCTGGGTGGTAAAAACTTTCCAGGACATGCTGTATGTATACCCTATCTTACTTAATACTAAATTTTATTTTGATATACTAAAATATAAAAATAAAAAACCAAATAGCATAAGGCTTGTTGAGCTATTTTCTAAAATTACCAAACTATCAGCCTAGGAAGTAAATATAACTTTATTAATAATTTCAACAGATACAGTCTGGTTTGTTCTTTAAGTGAAATGATATTCATTTGTTCATTATTTCTTACCTTACTTTTCTTCTTAATAATAATACTGTTTTTACTTATTAATTAAGAAGATTTTTAGCAGTAGTAGTAGTAGTATAAGAAACAATTAACTAGGGAATGATATTTGAGTCACCCTGTACATGTTGGGTTGTGCTTCTTTTTTAGTACTCTGTGGCCCTCCTGGTTCTGGTAAAACAATGACACTATTTTCTGCCCTGCGAGCACTTCCTGATATGGAAGTTGTTGGTCTCAACTTTTCTTCAGCTACAACACCCGAGCTGTTACTTAAAACTTTTGATCATTACTGCGAGTATAGAAAAACTCCTAATGGTGTAATTTTGTCTCCTGTTCAGGTATGTTACAAATATTCTTACCTTTAGCACTTCTGTAGCAATTTCTTGCAGCTGGGCAAATGGTTGGTGATATTCTGTGATGAAATTAACTTGCCAGACATGGACCAGTATGGAACACAAAGGGTCATAATGTTCTTGCGTCAGCTTGTCGAACAGAAAGGCTTCTACCGTGCTTCAGACCAAACCTGGGTTTCTCTAGAACGTATTCAGTTTGTAGGAGCTTGCAATCCTCCAACTGACCCTGGTCGTAAACCATTGTCCCATCGGTTCCTCAGACATGTTCCAGTCATTTATGTGGATTATCCAGGTGAAACTTCATTGAAGCAGGTAATTTTATAATTTATACCCATGGTGCAACAATAAGTACAATTGAAACCTTATAGATCTACGGAACGTTTAGCAGAGCCATGCTGAGACTTACACCAAACCTACGTGGCTATGCAGAACCTCTAACAAATGCTATGGTAGAATTTTATTTGACATCTCAAGATAAATTTACTCAAGATATGCAGCCACATTATGTGTATTCTCCCAGAGAGATGACCAGATGGGTGCGTGGTATATGTGAAGCTATAAGGTAAAAATTTTAGCCTTTAGTAAGTAACATAATTAAATACATTTTAAAAATATTTTAGACCTGTGGAAAGTCTAGCAGTAGAAGGTTTAGTTCGTTTATGGGCACACGAAGCTTTGCGGTTGTTCCAAGACCGTTTGGTTGAAGAAAATGAACGCCGATGGACAAACGAAAATATAGATGCGGTAGCCATGAAGCACTTCCCATCAGCCAACTGTGAGAATGCTCTTATAAGACCCATACTATACAGCAACTGGTTGTCAAAGAACTACGTGTCTGTGGAGAGGGAGCAATTGAGAGAATACGTCAAAGCAAGATTAAAGGTGTTCTATGAAGAAGAATTGGATGTTCCTCTGGTTCTGTTTGATGAAGTATTGGATCATGTGCTGAGGATTGATCGGATCTTCCGACAGCCTCAAGGCCACTTGCTGCTAATCGGAGTATCAGGAGCTGGTAAAACAACCCTCTCCAGGTTTGTCGCTTGGATGAACGGTTTGTCCATTTTCCAAATTAAGGTTAGTTACATTTAGGTATGCCAATTTTATATGTGTAACTGAGAATTTGTAGGTACACAACAAATATACTGCTGAAGATTTTGATGAAGATCTCCGATCAGTTTTGAGACGTAGTGGGTGTAAAGATGAGAAGATTGTGTTTATATTGGACGAATCCAACATGTTGGATTCTAGTTTCTTGGAACGCATGAACACTTTGTTGGCAAACGGGGAAGTTCCAGGATTGTTTGAGGGTGATGAATATACAACCCTTATGACCCAATGCAAAGAAGGTGCCCAAAGAGAAGGTAGGTGTGATAGTGTTCGGAATGGGCCTTTGGGTTTGTTTTTGATTAGTGTTAGATTGAAAAAAAAAAACAATAGTAACAATAAAAAAGCATCCAAAATTGTGTAAACGAATGGGAATATCCATATTTAAAATAGTTGGGTTATATCCAGAACCGTTTTACTAATAGCAGTATCAAAAAAAATATAATTAACAGTTTTAAAAGAGATTATGAATGAATCCATATGTTAAGACATAAAAAACTCATTACAAAATATTAAACTTTCTGGTTTTTATAGGTTTGATGTTGGATTCAAGTGATGAATTATACAAGTGGTTCACCGGACAAGTAATGCGTAACTTACATGTTGTTTTTACCATGAACCCATCTACTGACGGACTTAAAGATCGAGCAGCTACATCCCCTGCATTGTTTAACAGATGTGTACTTAACTGGTTCGGTGATTGGTCTGATGGCGCTTTATTCCAAGTAAATAATATTTTTACCTCCCTGTTAGCTATTTTTATGTTAACTAATTTAACCAGGTGGGCAAAGAATTCACAAATCGTGTAGACTTGGACCGAGCAACCTGGAAAGCCCCAGACTTCTTCCCAGCAGCATGCAACTTCATATCACCATCTCCATCACACAGAGAGGCAGTAATAAATTCTTGTGTATATGTTCATCAGACTTTACACAAAGCCAACACTCGATTGGTCAAACGTGGCAGCCGGACAATGGCAATAACACCAAGGCATTATCTTGACTTCATCCATCACTTTGTTAAACTGCACAATGAAAAACGGTCCGACTTGGAAGAGCAGCAGCTCCATCTCAATGTTGGTCTCAGCAAAATAGCTGAAACTGTGGAGCAGGTTGAGGAAATGCAGAAGAGCCTTGCAGTTAAATCACGTGTAAGTGTTCATGATTAGTTAATGGGGAGTTGTTTAATTTATGGTTGTTTGTGATGTGCAGGAACTTGAAGCTAAAAATGATGCAGCCAATGCAAAACTGCGCCAAATGGTTAAAGATCAACAGGAGGCTGAGAAGAAGAAAGTACAGAGTCAAGAAATTCAGCAGCAGTTAGCTGAACAAACGGTACACATTGACCAGAAACGCAAGGAAGTTATGGCGGATCTTGCTTTGGTGGAGCCTGCTGTAATTGATGCACAAAATGGTAATTCTTTTAATAGTTTTATTTATCAAAAGCCTGTAATTATACAGTGTGGCTCAGACATCATTATAATAACAAATACTTTATACATTTTTATAATAATAATAAATTATGAAAAGGTGTAGTTGTGGTATGTGTAACAGATTTGTGGTATGATTTTATAGGCTGTCCCAGTTAATATTACAGTAAACAATCTGTGCGAATCAGTTGTAAATCGACTCAAAATTTGATGATTAGTGTAAAAAAAAAAACCACAACAAATAGAGTTTACGATTTTAATGTTTACACTACCTAAAATAAATGTATAACAATAATGAACAACAAAAATAACTATTATCAAGATTGGCCAACAAAATGCATGTTACCTGTTGAAAAATGTTTCTTGCGTGCTTAATGTAACAAGGCCTTTACACAACTGGTCATTTTACCCTCCAAGTGCAGGTACTTAAAAACGCCGTCAAAGGTTTTTACCACCCTGCACTTCCTGCCTGTTGTTACTACTGGAAATTCCACTTGCTATTTCTAAGAACACAACAATTTGTGACGCCTAGTTGACCGACGGCGACGCTAAAGTTTAATTAACATCAACAATCTACAAAACAACAAATTTATAAGCAAGGTCCAGGTATCAAGGACAAGGGTCGACCAGCTGCAATCGAAGAAGGGTGGTTCGAAATATAATCCTAGGCGCCACCTGTTTAAAAAAAAACCCTTATTCCTCGAAGATGACTCTGATAAACAGGAACCTTCCTGGAGAACGGACTTACCTTGCTGGATAATACTAAACTTATTTTACAAGACCCAATAAAACACAAGAGTAATTAACAGAATTCTAAAATATAATAATCGAGAAAATTAATTATTCAACACAGACAAGATTATATAAGAATCCTGACAATACAAGTTGTCACGAATGAATAACACATAAAAAAAAAATCAAAATCACAACCCTAAATTGCATATACGTACATAAATATATATATATGAATATACATAAAAAAAGAAAGAACGGACCACAGTATCTCACTGTCTCTGATTTAATTTTTAAAACAGAATCTAAACTAACTTCCTAGGGAAAACAATAATGCGTAGATCGAATAAATTAGGAAGTGTTTATTCACTTAAAAAAAAACCATAATCATTACCACCGAATTGCCGATTAGTATTCACGGTATCACAAGGCCTCGTATACGCAATAACTAGCTTAATTATCCAAAATTTAATGGTATATACGCTCGGACAATTCCAAACTTACGCAAAATTCCCCCTTTTTAGTGAACTCTAAATGAGAAATTTACTCTCGTAATCTGCAGACCATTTAACAAGTTCTCGGTGTACATAACGTTATTATAATATGAAACAGAATTCTCCAATTAAAATATTGAACTTAATTAAAAATAGTCGAGTAGTTATTATATTTCAACAGAATAATGCCTACGCAAATAAACCGAGTTGTAATTATTCGTTCTCTGCTGGTTCTCTGATTTCTCGAAAATTTCGTGGAATTATCAACCCAATGTATGAAAGTTAAACAGTTGGTTGACAGACCTTGAACGTAGGATGTCCTCGTCTCACACCTGACACGCAACGAACTCGCTCCGCACATCCGCTAATCAATCCATGTAGCTCCGATAAAGATTTCCCTGTACTGGAGTTATCGGTTTTGCGAATTTTTCCATGTCGTTTTTAAATTTGAATCAATTTCCGGATGGTTGCACTCTTCCGGCTGCTGTTTGATGCCTAAATAAATTCAACTGTCTTAGAAAAGAAAAAAAGTGGAATAAGGAACTTCCTAAGCTTACCATACGATGTTAAATTGGCAGAAGAAAAACTCTCCAAGAGTGCACTATATTAGGATTTTAAGTTTAAGTTTACCCTAATCACTTGAAAATTCACAAATTGGAAGAATCTTCCGAGTCGTAACGACCTTAAATAAAATTCAAGTCTGCACTTCTTGAGAATTGAATACGTTCTCCCTTAATCCAACTTCCGCAGTCCGAGAATCGGAAGTTCACGATCGATGCGCAGAACTCAATACGAGAACAAATTTTTGAATTCGAAAACCCGAAGTATGCCGTCCAAACCGCTGTAATGGGAATAAACTTTTGACATACACTATGCGTCAGAAATCACACGTTACAGATTCCCCCCCCCACTTTTACGATGACCAACACTTTGGTCGGGCGGAAAATGTACGGTAAAGAACAAGACATGACGTAGTCATCCTAAATGAAACCGTAGCGAAGAAAACTATCCAACGAGCAAAAGGGTAAAGAACAATAACGTGGGTCTTCCTAAACTGTCTCAGCATACATTCGAGATCCAATCCACTGAAAGAAAAATAAAACCCAACTGAAAACCACAACCCAACCCCACATAAAACACAACTATCTGGATGGCAGAAAGGAATTCATTCCAAAACCAGGGGTAAAGTAACACCACCAAAGGGATCGAGACAGTCCCTCGCTGCTGGATGGAAGTCTCACGTTATTGTTCTTTACCCTTTTGCTCGTAGGATAGTTTTCACAACAATTATAAAATGGGCAAAGGTGTACAATTATCATGGGTGTACACTGCATTGTGAGAAGCTCTAAGCAACTTCATTACACAACTAAACAACTTTTATGTATTTTGTTATTATTGTAACAATGGTTTAAAATAACTATATACTTCAATATAGCAAAGAAGATTAAGAATGCTGTTAAATTTGTGAATAAAAATGTCTTGAGTCACAGCAACCATATGAAGAAATCTTACATAATTCAGCTGTAGTGTGAACTTGTATTAATTAGCCAAACCTTATATTATGTTATTTAAATATTTGCTTATTAGTTACTGGTATGATTTTACCATGACCAAGCTATATAGACCTATTTAAAATGCTTTGGGTTGTACAAGACTGACTCCCACCTAGTCAAAGATTAACTAATTTTCTTCTTAGATGTTGCATTGATCTCAAAACTTTGATAAACTATACGTTTTATAAAGAAGACTAAATCTACTCCATTTAAGATTAAAGAAAATTAGAAAATTGACATTATTTCAAGTATGTAAGGAATAAAAATTGACTGTTTTTACATAGTATAATGACTTACTGAGAAATTAGCTATTTACCTGGAAACAGTTATTATATGAATTTTGGTTTCGGTATTTCAGTACAAACGATAGATAAACTGTGTTTGGCATTAGTCAGTCATTAAAATTAAAAACAAACATTCTCTGGATAAAAATTAAGAGATCAATATTATAGAAGCTTTATTTATAGCTGAAAAATTGTTTTAAATAAATCTCATTTTCAATAACATGCAGTTACGAGGGCGGGTCAATAAGTCCGTGTCTTTTGAATGAAACACAGGTTTTTAGATAAAAAATCATTTTATTTTTCAACGTAGTCTCCTTTGAGCTCTATACACTTTGTCCAACGTTTCTCCAATTTTTTTATCCCTTCCAAAAAATATGATTTGTCGAGGTCATAAAAATAGGTATTTGTTTGTGAGATGATTCCATCGTTGGAGTCAAATCTCTTTCCGCCGAGCCATTTCTTCAGGTTTGGAAACAAGAAATAGTCACTCGGGGCTAAATCCGGAGAATAGGGCGGATGAGGGAGCAATTCGTAGCCTAATTCTCGGATTTGCCATCGAAACTGCACATGTGTGCACCCTGGCATTGTCCTAGTAGAAAAGAACTTTTTTCTTGGCCAAATGCGGTCGTTTTTTTTTCAAATCCTCATTAAATCGACCCAATAAGTTGGCATAATATTCGCCATTGATTGTTTTACCCTTTTGAAGGTAGTCAATGTGGATTATACCGCGTGCATCCCCAAAAACGGTCGCCATGACTTTATTGGCTGACAAACCCACCTTGGCTTTCTTTGGCGCCGATTCACCCCGAGAAACCCACTGTTTTGACTGCTGTTTGGTCTCTGGTGTGTTGTGGTGGATCCACGTTTCGTCCACGGTTACGTACGGCGCAAAAACTCGTCCATATTGCGGTTAAATAACGCCAAACACTCCTGCGAAGTTGTCACATGATTGCGTTTGTGGTCGATTGTGAGCAAACGCGGTACCCATCTTGCGGAAAGCTTTCTCATACACCAGTGATCATTCAAAATTGAAACCACTGAGCCATGTGATATGCCTATGGCTTCCACAATCTCTCGCACTTTCAATCTCCGATCGGCCAACACCATATCGTGAATTTTTTCAATTGTTTCGGGTGTAGAGACCTCAACTGGGCGTTCAGAACGTTCGGCATCTTCCGTGCTTGTACAGCTACAACGAAATTCAGTAAACCACTTTTTTACCATTGAAATTGATGGTGCAGAGTTCCCATAGTATTTATCAAGCTTAGCCTTGGTTTGAGTGATGGTTTTTTTCCGCAAAAAATAATGTTTAATGAGCACACGAAATTCACTTTTTTCCATTTTCTCCTCAAATCACGCGATAGTCTGCTATTATATAATGGCTGTCAAACACAAACTAAATGACACAGCTTAGCTTGTTCAAATTTTGACAGGAGTCAACTGACAGATGCCTGTTGACAGGAGCAGTGTTGCCCTTTCAGTTAAGAGGCGGGAAATTCAAAAAGTCACGGACTTATTGACCCGCCCTCGTATAACTGTGGTTTTAAGAAAACCATCAGATGTTTTACTATTACTTATAATAAAACAAACGATATAAAAAAAGTGTATGTAAATGTGGTGCTTAAGGGGTGATACCAATCTTGTTTATGACAATAAAAACTCCAAATAATTTCACTCTTTTTAAACAAGAATAATCACCAAATGCAAAATGTAGAGACTATTCATGAAGATGAAATCTCTAAAAACTTGTAATAGATAAAAAATAAAAGAAACACATCAACTTATAATAATACTAGTCAATAAATTATAGAAAAATTGATATATTGACGAAAAATAGCGTTAGTTTGCACCTTGAAATTATCCAGAAAAGCTTGTCCTTCGCAACTTTCCGGGCAGCTCATCTGTAAATTTACCACAGTTTGTTAGCCTTAGATAATGAATAAAACTTGTAGGTTACCACTATTCCGTTACACTTGTGCGCTACCACTGTTCTGTTACACTTGTGGATAACGACTGTGTATTCATTTTCCTCCATTTTAATCCTGTTTCAGGTCTTTGTTGTTAATTAAAATATTCACAAGCAATTTTGACCTGGTTATGATGAATCTTATTATTAATAGAAAGTAATTTAAATGTATATTATTCTGCTATGAACGTAATGCTGTTGTATTTTATCATTTAAAGTAAATACTGATTAATTTTTTTCAATTGTTAGCTGTAAAATCAATTAAGAAACAGCAGCTAGTTGAAATCCGTACCATGGGCAATCCACCTGCTGTTGTCAAGCTGGCATTGGAATCAATTTGCTTGCTTCTTGGTGAAAATGCAAGTGACTGGAAGTCGATTCGTGCTGTAATCATGCGAGACAACTTCATCAACACTGTTGTGTCCAACTTTAGCACTGATGATATTTCGTAAATATTTTAACATAAGTAATTAATATGATTATTAAAGCCTAATGCGTTTAGGGACGAAGTTCGTGAACGAATGAAGAACAAGTACATCAACAACCCGGATTATAACTTTGAGAAAGTCAACCATGCTAGTAATGCTTGTGGTCCATTAGTCAAATGGGCTATTGCTCAGGTAAATCATTATTTTCTATTTATTAATCACTGCTACTTAAATTTTGCTATTCTACAGATCCAATATGCTGACATGTTAAAGAAGGTAGAACCGCTTAGGGAAGAATTGAATTCTCTTGAAAAACAAGCTGATGAAAATAAATCACATGGAGAAGAAGTGAAGGACCTCATCAGTCAATTGGAGCACAGTATAGCTTCATACAAAGAGGAGTACGCTCAGCTCATTGCACAAGCACAGGCGATTAAAACTGATTTGGAGAATGTGCAAGCCAAAGTCGATAGATCAATTGCTTTATTGAAATCTTTGAACATTGAACGAGAAAGATGGGAAGCTACCAGTGAAACCTTCAGGTCTCAGATGTCTACTATCATTGGAGATGTTCTCTTGTCAGCTGCTTTTATTGCATACGGTGGTTATTTCGATCAACATGTAAGTTTTCAGAAGATTATTTAATGATCTAGAGAAATTGAAACAATCATTTTTAGTATCGTCAAAACCTTTTTACAACTTGGAGCCAACATTTAGCACAAGCAGGTATTCAATATCGTCCAGATATTGCTCGAACGGAGTATTTATCTAACCCTGATGAAAGATTGCGCTGGCAAGCAAATGCCCTTCCTACAGACGATCTATGTACAGAAAATGCTATTATGCTCAAGGTAAAATTAAAATAAAATCCTCACTTACTTTAAAATTAATGAAAACCTATTGTTTATACAGCGCTTCAACCGTTACCCCTTAATAATTGACCCATCAGGACAAGCAACCAAATTTATCATGAACGAGTTCAAAGATAAAAAGATAACTAAGACCAGCTTCTTGGATGACTCCTTCCGGAAGAACTTGGAGTCTGCTCTTCGTTTTGGAAACCCTCTATTGGTGCAAGATGTTGAAAACTATGACCCAATTCTCAACCCAGTACTAAACAAGGAATTAAGACGTACTGGTGGTCGTGTTTTAATAACACTTGGTGACCAAGACATCGACTTGTCACCCTCATTTGTTATATTCCTGTCAACTCGAGACCCAACTGTAGAATTCCCCCCTGATATTTGTTCAAGGGTTACATTTGTGAACTTTACTGTTACTAGGAGTTCCCTACAGAGTCAGTGCTTAAACCAAGTCTTGAAGGCTGAGAGACCCGATATTGATGAGAAGAGATCTGACTTATTGAAATTACAAGGTTTGTTTAACTTGTGTATAGTTTCTTGTTATTTATATCAAATGCTTATAATGGGGATTTCTATGTGTTGTTAAAAAGGAGAAGCTCTTTTGACCATAACATTTCAGGTGAGTTCCATTTGAGATTACGCCAGTTGGAAAAATCTCTTCTGCAAGCCCTGAATGATGCCAAGGGTAAAATCTTGGATGATGATAGTGTTATAACTACACTGGAAACATTGAAGCAGGAAGCTGCTGAAATTGGAAAGAAAGTGGAAGAAACTGATAAGGTTATATCAGAGATTGAAACTGTCTCTCAGCAGTATCTTCCATTATCTCAGGTAATTCTTTGCGTACCGTTTGACAGTATTTCATATCAGTTGTTGGATTATAGGTGGCTATGAATTTTAGTGTTACAGAACTCTCTAATCTTTTTTAAGTAAATATATGAAACTATTTTACAACTTCTGAATTTGTTGTTGTAAGTCATGATTTCTGTAAAACCCATATCAAAAATTTGCAGCTTATAATTTAGGAATAGTATACTGCTTGAGGGATTATAGAGAAATAGTAGAGATCCTGTAAAAAAGAGCCTCAAAATAACTGAACTATTTTAATATGTCGGAATTATGTAACATCTTCTTCTTCTTCTTCATAAGCCTTCTTCTACTCATTTTCGAGTATAGGCCTCTCTCATATTACGCCATTTGTGTCGGTCTTCTGCTGTTCTATACCTTAACAACCCTGCCTGCTTTTTGATGTCATCTGCCCAACGTTGAAAGGGTCTGCCTCTGTTCCGATGTTCTCCCCAGGGTTGCCACTTGATGACTTTGGTGCACCATCCATCTTGCTTCCTTGCGGCATGCTCCGCCCAATTCCATTTAAGTGTCGTTATTCTTTGGATAATATCTTCCACCTTTGTCTTCTGTCTTATCCACACGTTAGTTTTATGATCCCTGAGGGATATATTTAATATTCGGCGCTCGATTGCACGTTGGTGTACACGTAGCTTATTTATGGTTTTCTTGGTGAAGGTCCAAGTTTCACATGCATATGTCGTCACTGGTAGTATGCATTCATTATAGATTTTTGTTTTTAAGTACAATGGGATGTTCGCTGTCATGATATCTTTGACTTTCCCATACGCTGCCCAGGTTAGCTTTATTCTTCTTTCCGTTACTGCTGTTTGATTTTCTCCTGTTAATGTCAATAGTTGTCCCAGATATATGTAGTTTTCCACTCTTTCTATAGTTTTATCCGCTACTATTACGGTTATTTTTGTCGTTTGTGCAGACTTTGGTCTTATCTATGTTCATTCCTAGCCCTATCTTTTCGGATTCTTTCTGGAGTTCGTTTAGCATTGTCTGCAATTCCTCCCGGCTTTGGGCTATTACTATGATATCGTCCGCAAAGCATAGGTGGTTCAGTCTTTGTCCTTCTATTAGGATACCTTTTGTCTCCCATGTTAGGTTTTTGAAGAAGTTCTCTAGAGTGATTAGGAATAGTTTTGGGGATATTACATCGCCCTGTCTGACGCCTCTTTGTACTTTTATTTTTTCGGTGTTATTATGAAGTTTTATTTGCATAGTAGCTTTGTCATATATATTTTTTATTATTTTACTATATCTATGATCTATTCCTGCGTCATTTAGTGCTTTCATTGCCGCCCATATCTCAATACTGTCAAAGGCTTTTCTATAGTCTACAAAGCCCAGCCACAACGGCATGTTATATTCCCTGGTTCTTTCGATTAAATTCCTCATTGTCTGTAGGTGGTCTGTAGTTAGGGTTGCCATAACTTCTAGGAACCAATACGGGACATTTTCTCTTCCGATCCCCAAAACTCATAACACATTCAACGCTAACACGCGGCTTTTCAACTACACCATACATAGCACGCATGTGTACATAGTGAGAGGCAAACTATGTGTTTTCTAGCAGATACCCTCTGATCGCAACCGTAGTGGCTATCAAAAGTATAAAATAAATTGAATAAAAAAATCTGCATTATAACATCAAAGTTTTTATTGGAAATGTTACATGTTCAAAATTTTTAACTTAAATTAGCATCAAATTACTTAGTTATTTTTTCGCCCAGTCATATTTTGAAGTTGTTTTTACTTTTGCAATAACTCCTTTTTCTTTTTTTATATAATCATAGAACTGGGCGCATGTCATTTTAAAATTGTAATGACAAATCAATATGGATTCAATGGTCTTTACCGACATCCTATTACGTTCGTCCGTCCATTGAGCCGTCATCAACGAAAATATTCTTTCCACATTTGCACTGTGGGCAGGAATAAATTGCAAATACATATTCACACAGCTTTAATAGCCATGACTTCTGTTCAAAATGCTCTGTATCTCCAAAAAATTTCACGCACTTTTCTTCCATGTTCAGTGTTTTTATTGTGGCATTATTTTTATTCAAATAATCTTTTAAGTAAACAAACTGGTTAAAAAGGGTCTCAGTATTTCCAATATCTATTTGTTTTGTTGGTAAATATGTTACAGTTCGTTCAATTTCTTCCCATTCAGGAACACTGTTTAGAGACATCCAGTCAAAGGCATTGAAGTTTTGAAGCGGTTGTGACCATTTCTGAATATATTCGACAGCTGTATTGAAGAAATCTATTGCTTGTTTTTCAAAAGCTTCTACCTTGCCACTGTTCTCAGAATCAAGCTTTAAGCGATTCAAAATTTGTATCGTCGGTATTCCAATAAAATTAAGTGTTTTTCTCTCCATCATAATTTGCTTTGTCTCTTGTAATATGAACTTCACTTCAAGCACTGTGATGTTAGATTTTTCAACTTTTCTTATTTGAGATTCAAACTTATTGAACTGCGAATGCAAGAAGCAAAAATACGCTTCGCTGATTGGATCATCAGAAAAATCTTTGATAGCTTTTGGTGGCCTTTCTTAGTAGTTTCTTAGTAGTATTAAAAAAATCTTTTAATGGCTGCCACAGCTCTAATATTCGCTCAACTGCTGGTAATAATGATAACCACCTGGTCCCAACATAGGACAATAAGTTTTTGTCGGCAACATCAGCATATTCACAAAACTTCTTCTGTTTTTCCGTCCTCACTGTGTAAATATGGAAGTACTTGAATACCTTGACCACTATCGATTCAACGTCTATTTCCGTATTTTGTCGAAATACGGGACAAATACGGGAGGGGATGGTCAAATACGGTGACAGTCCCGTATATACGGGACATATGGCAACCCTATCTATAGTGCTAAAATTTTTCCTGAACCTGGCCTGTTCTTTATTTATATATAAATCTAACTTGTTTTCTAGCCGGTTCAGTATTATTCTACTAAACAGTTTATATATCTGTGAGAGCAAACTTATTGGGCGATAATTCTCCAGGTTATCTGTGTCGCCTTTCTTATGTAATAGAGTTACGACAGCGTTCTCCCATTCTTCGGGGGTATCCCCCTTTTCCATGCATATGTTGAACAGTCTCGCTAGTTCCTTCCATAAACTGCTTCCTCCTTCTTTTAGCATCTCGGGTAGTATCTGGTCACTTCCTGGGGCTTTACCGTTTTTTGTTTTGCGAAGTGCGTAACTTATTTCATTCTCGTTTATAGGTGGTATATCTTCAGAGCCCACATTTACTATTTTTCTTTTTAATTCAACTCTTGAATAATTGTCTTTTATTCTAGACTTGTATAGGTCTTGATAAAACTCTTGTGCCCTCTTGAGGATTCCGTCTCTGTTGTTAATTGTGTCTCCTCTGCTTTTTATTTTAATAATTTCTTTCTTTTATCGCGTTTTTTCTTCTGAATATTTTTAATCCTCTATTTTGTTGTTTTAACTTTTCTACTTCCCTTTCTTTGAATTTCATAATATCCTCCTTGGCCGTTTTACGAGCTAGTTTATTTGTCTCTGTGTATTCTATTGTATGTCTTTTGTTTTCCATGATTAACTGCCTTCTTTGTTGCAATAGTTGTTTTGTTTCTTAAGTTCTTGGTATGTTTCGGCGTTTTCCTCCAATTTTGTCATGTCTAATGAGAGTTGTTTTTGTGTGGCCATTTTCCTTCTTTCTAATTTTTGATTAATTATTATCTTCGCTCTTACCAAGCGATGGTCGCTTCCTGTATGAAAATTATTCAACACACTTACGTCCTGTATGTAACATATTCCCTTAATAATGATTATATTATTCAAAATATTGTTGATAGTTTTGGATGTATTTTGTAATTATTTTTATTGTAATAATTCACAAGTACTCTAGCCAGTATGACAGGAACAGCAAAGAATGTCCACATTCTAAAGCTATCTTTGTCTATACCACAGATATTTATAGGCATAGAATCATTGAGTTTCATAAGTTTCCATGATAAAAACCTATTCTTAAGTCAGTTTACTATACAAACACATATTTTCAGGCATGCAGCAACATGTACTTCACAATGGACAGCTTAAACCAAGTCCACTTCCTATACCAATACTCGCTGCAAATGTTTTTGGATATGTTCAGCAGTGTATTGCTTAGTAATCCACATCTTGAGGCCGTTAGTGATTATCAAGCCCGACTTAATGTTATTACGTCTGACCTGTTTGCGGTATGTATTGATAATTTTAAAGATTTATGTCGACACAGTACCAATTTATATTGTAGGTTTGTTATGAGAGAGTAGCCAGAGGCATGTTGCACACAGACAGATTAACCTTTGCTCTTCTACTTTGCCGCATACATCTTAAAGGCGTTCCTGCAGAACCCAACCTTGATCAAGAGTTCAATTTCTTCTTGCGTGGAAAAGAAGGCATGGTTAATGTTTCTAGTGTTGGAAGTGTAGAGAGCTTGAACTCTGAGCAGTTGGAAGCCTTAGCAAGAGTTTCTTCCAGGTTAGTATTCTTCACTTAAAATTAATCAAAGATAACATCGATGATGAAAGGGTAACAACAAGAAAAAATTTTTTTAGGCTACCAGCTTTCAAAAAGCTTCCAGAGAACATCAAAGAAATGCCAGAATTTGGTGCATGGTTGCAACAAGGAACTCCAGAGCAAAACGTGCCAAGACTTTGGATGGAAGAGAAACCATTAAGTCCAATTGGCAGTGCAATGTACCAACTCTTGCTCATACAAGCTTTCCGACCAGACAGAGTTATTGCAGCTGCCCAGCTGTTTGTGTCTTCTGTTTTGGGAGAACACTTCATGCCCAGTGCTGAGAAGGAACTTGACTTTGCTGCATGTGTTGAGAAAGAGCTACGTGCCAGTGTTCCTGCCCTGTTCTGCTCTGTGCCTGGCTTTGATGCTTCTGGAAGGGTCGATGACCTTGCTGCAGAACTCAACAAGCAAATATCAAGCATTGCCATTGGTTCTGCTGAAGGTTTCAGCCAGGCAGATAGGGCAATTAATATGGCTTGTAAGACGGGCAGATGGGTAATGTTGAAGAACGTCCATTTGGCACCACAGTGGTTGGTTCAGCTAGAGAAGAAACTCCATTCACTACAACCCCATGCAGGATTTAGACTGTTCCTAACAATGGAAATTAATCCTAAGCTGCCCGTTAACCTACTCAGGGCTGGTCGCATCTTTGTGTTTGAACCACCACCTGGAATCAGAGCCAATTTGTTGAGGACATTCAGCACGGTAAGAACATTTTTTGTAGAGGGGTTTTTTTTCTATTTGATAGTTATAACAAAATAAAAGTTTGCAATTTTTTGGTTCCTATCTAAATGCTTGACCAAAATTATTAAAGTTACCAGATACCACATTTATTGGATAGGCACACTTACCATACATTATTATGGAAAGCTATTTTACTTCCTAATGACAACGTTGTTTGCCAAATCAAAATATAAATTCTTCTTCTTCTTCAGTTTGTAGGCCAATGACCAGTTATACAGGGAATTTTTCTTTTTAGTAAACATTGCCTATGTAAACTTTTAAAAAGAACGCGTCAATTACGCCTATTATGTAGGCAACCAACTATATAGACAACTGAAGCATGCTGTGACCACAGCAATCAAATTAATTCGATGCTAAAAAATAAAATTAATCTTTATTTAGTGTCAAACAATTGCTAGAAAATTTAATTCAGAGGGATGCATAATAAATTCCCATAAAATAAAAACTAAAAATAATCACGTTTTAACCGAAGAAATGAAATTAAATAGTTTATACTACGTTGAAGAAATCATAATTAATAGTTATAACAAAAAATAATAATTAAAAAAACAACAAGCAACATGCACCCTAAACTGAACTAAGTGAAATACGGTCGCCTCAGCCGGGGTTTGATCACACGGCCGATTGAACCGCATTTCACTGTGACCTGATATTTAAAATATATCTCAAAATTATTTCCAATAATGAACCTTTACATATTGCAGAGACTTTTTTATTAAATAAAAGTACTTTTAGACATAAACAATTTGTAGTTCACACCAAAACATACTTAAGATATTTTTATATACAGTGTAACCTCTTTGATCTGGACAATTAAATGCACAAGTTGTGTCCGAATTATCGATTTGTCCGGATTATTGGTTATTCTATTTATTTATTAGATATCATTAAAACAAGATCGTAATCTCAATAAAAATTTTATTAAATAAAATATAAGCTCATAAAAAATGAAAACACATTCTGTGAAAATTCAGACAAAAAACAAAAATATGCAAACTACAAAATACATAAAAATAAACTTATTTTTGCAAAACAGGGAAAAAATTTTTGCTAGTTTGTTGTTTTTTAGAATCCATTTCGGCTTTGATTGCCTTGTAACGAAGATCACACAGCAAAAGCACTTGGTGGGACGGTATGTCATTTTCTGATGCCCATGCGATACAAGTATTGAAGGCAGAAACAGCTTCTTTGTGTATAATGGTATTTGAATAAACTTCATCATCACTAGAAGAACTAGATTCTCTGTTTCTGCCAGAATCTTCTTCAAGTTACCTGATGATGTCATCATCTGTTAAAAATACCTCAGTTTCATTTTCTCCAGTAACTCATTCTTCAATTTCTGCCATACTAAGCTGTATATTTTCATTGATTTTCTCACTCAAATTTCTTATCTCATTCATCTCAGCCTGGAAGTCTTAGGGTTCTTTTTCTTTACGAAGCTTTTCTATCAGAAGTGACAAAGGAACGTTTTCGTCTTCGTCATCAAATTTATCAGACAGATGCGGTAACAATGGTTTCCAAGACTTTTTAATCAATTCATTACTTACACGCTGCCGTGCTTCATCCAAAGAATAGACCACATCTTTTAAGTTTATTTTTTCAATGTTGTAGGAATATCGATTTCAGAATTCATGATTGTTATGAGCAACTTTTATCGATAAAAGAGCTTTACAGCTTGTACGACATGTTGGTCCATGGGTTTTATTAAGGGTACACTTGGGGAACATGTACATAACAGCTATTTTACCGTCATCACTGACTAAGTCGTCGGGATATCCTGGAGTATTATCTAATATCAGAAGTACTTTTTGAGATAAATTCAATTCACGTAGTTTTTGCTTTACTGATGGCACAAATTCTGCGTGAAACCACCCACAAAAAACATCTTTAGTAATCCAGCCTTTTCTCTGGCCTTTATGACAAACTGGAATAAAGGAATTTGCAAAGGCCCTAGGTTTTGCTGCTTTTCCTTGTACAAGCAGTTTCAATTTGTGACTACCCGTAACATTAGCATAGGGCATGTCCGAATTAACAAAGTTTGTCCGGACTATGAGTCGGCAAAGTGGATGTCCGGATTACTGAATGTCCAGATTAAAGAGGTTGTACTGTATTTAAATGAAAAACATTCTCTCTGAATATTTAAGACTATGTTCTATAATTAATTGAATTAATTAAAAAAATTCAAAGGTTATTTTAAGAAATCCCAGAAATTATAATCTATCAAACATAATGTGATAAATGTTATATCAGTTACCCACAGTCCAGATATATATAACAATACTATAACAGTATACAACATGTTAAATTTTTCTTGGCTTTTTCATTGAAGTTCATATTATTTAATAAGTCAATACAATTTTGACCACTAACGTGTTTATATCTTAATTATTTGACTACTCACTTAACTGCATCTTTTTAATTACAATATTGAACCAAAATATTATTTTCAATATGCCTAATGTATTTATTTATTTAGTATAGAAACAGTTATTGTATTTATAAAATGTTTTATGGGAATTCTTTAGGATGTTGCAATATTAGGATTTTTGTGTAAATTTTGAAGGTATAGCTATGTTTGTAATTAATAAATATCTAAGAAGGGGGCGTCGTTGGGGCGGTACAAACAAGTGCTATCAGTCGAGGTCACAGTGAAATGCGGCTCAATCGACCGCGAGATCAAACTCTGGTTGAGGCGACGACCGTATTACACTCGATTAAGTTTAGGGTGCATATTGCATGAATGACTAGTATGTAAGGGACGTCCGCACCCCTCTGAAGTAATGCGAAAGCGGTTTTGGGGGGGGGGTTGAATTAATGTTTAAGAAAAATATATCTAAGAAGAGCTATTAGGACACTGAAATAATTGGCCCAAAAAAGAAATTCCTACTATCTTTGAATGTATTCCATATTGATAAACCAATATCATTTCAGATACCAGCTAGTAGAATGATGAAGGCTCCAAGTGAACGTGCCCGCCTGTACTTCCTCTTGGCTTGGTTCCATGCTATTGTTCAAGAACGTCTGCGATACAGTCCTCTCGGCTGGGCTAAACATTATGAATTTAATGAATCCGATCTGAGAGTTGCTTGTGACACTCTGGATACATGGATTGAAACCACTGCTATGGTAAATGAAGTCATTGGTTTATATTCTACAAGTTCTCAATTTACTGTTTTGCTTTTATAGGGCCGTACTAATTTGCCACCAGAAAAGGTTCCATGGGACGCTGTGGTCACACTTCTATCTCAATCCATCTATGGTGGCAAAATTGACAATGATTTTGACCAGAGGTTACTGCATTCATTCCTAATGAAACTCTTTACACCACGCAGCTTTGAGGGAGATTTTGCTCTTGTTGCTAACATTGATGGTGGCCCTGGAGGAAACCGCCACATAATTATGCCTGATGGCACCAGAAGGGATCACTTCCTCAAATGGGTGGAAACACTTGCTGATAGGCAGACTCCAGCCTGGCTTGGCTTACCAAATAATGCTGAAAAGGTCTGTATAGTCTAACTAATGTGAATGTATGTATGTACACTATGTACAGGTTCCTTAACCCAATGAGGGTTTTGGACTCATCCTTCTTGCATGTTGTGAAATCCTTCTTGCAAGATGAACTAGTCCTCATATCTTTCGGTTTCTATTGCTACTCTTTTCTCTCCATTTTAATTATATATTTCCACTAATGTTAGGTTTTCCATCACACCATCCCTCAATCTGTTTTTTGGTCTTCCTCTGTATCCCTATTTAGTCTTGTAGTTCGCAGTTCATTTTCCTTGTAAAAGTATTGTTCTCCAACTTTGCTGGTCCTAAGATATTCCTTAGTAGTAGTATTTTTATATCGAACTCTCTGAGCTCTTCTGCTGTTTGGAGATTTGCAACATGAATCTACAATAATAAAAAATATTTTGTAGGTGTTATTAACAACCCGCGGCACTGATTTGGTGGGTAAAATGCTGAAGATGCAGCAGCTTGAAGATGATGATGAGTTAGCTTATACTGATGATGCTTCTCCGGCTGGACCAACCCAGATTGATGGACGCCCATCGTGGATGAAGACTCTTCATAATTCAGCAGTAACTTGGCTTGAACTTCTACCCAAGCAGCTGCAGATTCTCAAGCGTACCATGGAAAATATTAAAGATCCACTGTATCGGTACTTTGAAAGGGAAGTCAACTGTGGGTCTAAATTGCTTCAAGATGTTATCCACGATTTGAATGATGTAGTTATGATTTGCCAGGTATATTTAAAAATCTGCATTTTTCTATGTTTGCTCAAATATAACTGTATTTATTTAAGGGAGTGAAAAAGCAAACCAATTATCACAGAACCATGTTGTCCGAGTTGGTTAGAGGTATTTTGCCGGCAAACTGGAGACGCTACATTGTGCCTCACGGTTGCACTGTAATCCAGTGGATTACTGATTTTAGCCAAAGAGTGAAACAGCTGCAACAAGTCTCACAGTTGGTATCCACCGCGGGGGCCAAAGAATTACAGGTATAAATTTGAATTTTGTAAATTTAAATTGTGTTTATTGGTAATTATTTTAGAGTTTCCCAGTTTGGCTTGGAGGTTTGCTGAACCCAGAGGCTTATATAACAGCCACCCGGCAATGTGTCGCTCAAGCCAACAGTTGGTCATTAGAAGAACTGCAGTTGGAAGTCACCATAACTGACTCATCAGACAAAAGTAGCATCCCCAGTGACTGTTTTGCTGTGACGGGAATCAAGTTGCAAGGGGCCCAGTGCAAGAACAACCAGCTCCTCTTAACTTCGAGCATAATGATTGAGCTTCCTATCACTTTGCTTCGCTGGGTGCATGTCACGGGTGATGAAAAAGTGTCAGGCAGCCGCCTGGCTTTACCTGTTTATTTGAATTCCACTCGTACGGAGTTGCTGTTTACAGTTGATTTAACTATTGCACCTGGACAGGACCCTCATAGCTTCTATGAGCGTGGTGTGGCTTTGCTTACATCTACAGCACTTAATTAAACCTGCAGCAACTGTTTTTTCTTTTGTAGTTGTTTAGATAATGCAATTTTATTTATCTTATTTATTGTTCTGCTTGTTTACAATTATAATAATAATAATTAATGCAGCTGCTATTTAAAATTCTAATAAAATATGTAATCATGAAATTGTTCTTATTTTTTCAATAATACTAGGTGTCTAAATGAATCTTTTGACAGGTTTGTGGAGTATCTTTAATAAACCATAATCATAAAGTTTGTCTGTTATTTTTGTGTTTTTACAAAATTCTGTTACATGTCGTGTAGCAAAATTTTATTCCAAATTCTGTAAGCTGATGTTTTAAAACAAACAAGATTTTGTACAAAGTCGACGTCGCACCGACGTGCGAAGGAACAATTTTTAGTGCTCATCAGTGATCACAAAGGGCAGAGAAGGATATTTTTACCACACCTGCCGACACTCCACGCACTTTATCTCATCGCGCTAGCGGTCTTTATTGCTGCAGCTCGTTTGCTTTGTCCTGGGTTGATGTAAAATAAATAAATAAATGCGCTATGAACTTATGCATTACCCTAATATTATAAAATCTTGTTAGAATTCTACTTTATTGACGGTCACATGACTATTTTGGCTGATGTCTCACAGATGTCAATGGAATTTACACTTATTTGCGCATGCTGACAGACAGTTTTGTACAAAATTCTGTTGCGTGTAAGGCCTGTATGATACTACAAAGAATTTTCTATAAAATTTTGCTCAAAGTGTTTTTACAAAATTCTGTAGATTGACGTTCTAAAACCTACAGAATTTTGTACAAAGTCGGCGTCGCATCGATGCGCAAACGAGCAATTTTTAGTGGTTGTTAATAATCACAAAAAGCAGAGAAGAATATGTTTACCACGTGTTTATCCCACCTGCCGACACTTTCTCTGATCTCGCTCGCGTTTTTTATTGCTGCAGCTTGTTTGCTTTGTCGTGCGTTCATGTAAAATAAATAAATAAATGCGCTACGAACTTATGCATTCATCTAATATTATAAAATCTTGTTAGAATTCTACTTTATCGACAGTCATATGACTATTTTGGCAGTTGTCTCACAGATGTCAGAGGCTCAGAGGGCAGAGAGGTAAATGTTTTACCACTTGTATATACCACCTAAAATCTCTCAAAGCTAGCCATTCTACACAAACTTAATATAACCTGTAAATAAAAAAAGCCTTCCCAAAAACTCAAAAATAATGCAAGCCACGAAAAGATAAACAACAGTCGATGTTATGTAAACAAAAGTAAACAATTATTATTAAACCTTGATAGATTTCGAACTTATCTACAGCAAATACTTTAATATACACTGATGGACAAAATTAGTGCACCACTTAATAAATTTTGAATTCATTCTTTCAATCTTAGAATACTTATCAAAATTAATTTAATTTATTGAAATAAGAATACAAAGAATTGTTTTTAATGATTTCGAAAAATTTTGTTATGAAACAAAGTACCAAAAAAATAATCCATATTTTATTGAAATATTCAGTGCAAACTTAGGAATGAAAAAAATTAAAAATAAATAAGAGTTTCAGTTTCAATATCGTGTATTGCCACCTCTAGCTCGAATAACTTCCCTCAAACACTTTGGATGCTATGAAAAAGATTTGTTATGAAATTCTTCAAGAGCCGCGTTTTCCACCTCAGTCAAGTTTTGAGGAGCAGGATTTCGACGTCGAATGCGTCGTTTAAGGTGATCCCAAACATGTTCTAGCACATTCAAGTCAGGACTACGCGCTGGCCACTCTAAACGTTGAATGCCAACCTCGTTCAATCATTCGTTCACGATCTGGGCTGGGTGCGGTCTGGCATTATCGTCCATAAGCAAAAAATTGTCGCCTATGTAAGGTGCAAAAGGTGCGACATGTTCTTCCAGAATCTCCTGGATGTACCTCGGAGCGTTTAATATTCTTCCTCGGATCACTACAAGATCCTTAAGAGCCTCGAAAGAAATTCCACCCCAAAACATTATTGACCCCCCACGGAAAGGCACTTGGGGAACCATACATGCTTGGCTGTATCTTTCTCCTGGTCTTCTCCAGATAAAAGTGCGTCCACGGGAAGATTGTAAGCCTATTGTGACTTCATCAGTAAACAAGACTCATCCAGTCATCCAAATCCCAACCCACATGTTCCCGAGCAAACTGAAGCCTAGCTTGCTTGTGGGCTATGGTTAAGAGAGGTCCTGTTGCGAGGTGTCTTGCACTCAATCCAGATTCCTGAAGCCTTCTTCTTACTGTTTTGGAAGAAATCGCGACATTTCGAACATCTTGAAGTCGTTTTTTATCTCGTTTCCGGTGAGGAACCGATTTCTTAATGCTTGTTGGCGTATGAAACGATCGTCGATTTAGTTTGTGGAGTTTGGTCGGCCTTGCCCTGGTCTCCTAGCATGTGCACCTGTTGCCCTAAACCGCTGAAGACATCGACCAATAGTCGTGTGATGAACAGAAAGCTTCCGTGCAACCTCACGTTGGCTATACCCTTCTTCCATCAAGGTGAGAATTTTTACAGCATTATGCTCACTTACATTTCTTACTGGAGGCATTTCAATGTGTACACAATTCGAACAAAAGAACATCTGACCACAAGTTGAGAAAACATAGGAAAACCAAATTCACAACGCTATTACACTTGCAGACAATAACAATGCAATATTGCAGATTAGCGCAAAACAAGTCTTAACTTGCATTGACATGACTAAAAAAAGTACAAATTGTTTCATTGTTTCAGAAAATGTGTGATTTATAAGCCTCCACGATAAAGAAATGAAAGCTTCATCGCTTCATTTGAAAATGTTTTCTGACAAATAAGGACAGGACCGACAGGAATAAGATAAACATGCAATTACTCATGTGTGTGACCGAAGTCGTACTGAGCAAGTTAGAACAGGCGTCAATTCATGCAGCATTGCCCTCGCCCCCCTCGACCGCCTTAACGCCCCCTAATTTTCTCTGAGCCTTCTACCGCCCCCCTGAAAGCCTCCAGCGCCCACAAGGGGGCGTTATCGCCCACTTTGAGAAAGACTGCTCTAAAGCAATGGTTGCGACATGTCCAGTACAACCGAAGAAACAAGCAATCATTTTCTTGGAAGTGCTTCGTGAATGAACAACTTTTCGGTTAATCTTGGAATACCCAAACAGTAGATTGTTGCTTAGTTTCCGGTTCATACGAATATATCCAAGTTTCGTCACCTGTTACGACGTTGTATACGGATTTTGTAGTTTCTCGTTCGAATTTTGTTCAACATTCCCTTCTGCCAATTAACACGAGCCTTTTTTTGAGCTTCAGTCAAATTATGCCGAATCCATCGGGAACAGATCTTTTTCACAGCTAAATGTTCATGCAAAATTGAATGTACCTACTGCCGTCTTCGATATGCCTAAGGATGCCTCTATCACACTCTAAAAAATATGATGTGGAAGCAGTTTAGCTTACAAGAATCTTATAAGTTATTAGATTTCTTACCAAAAACCGCAAAATAATATATTTAAAAAAACAAATCGACTGGATTTAAACCAGAAGATGTGAATAAAAGAAACGCTCGCGGAATTGTAGAAAGAGTATACAGACACACAAAAGCAGTCGACCCTAAGAAACAGAAATTTTTCATAGGCAACCGTGTTAAAATTAGTAAGTATCGAGCGGCCTGCAGCAAAGGATATGCACCCATTTGGAGTAATGATATTTTTAAAATTGTAAAAGTTCGCCTTAGGTACTAACCCAACAACTTACATTTTGGAAGACGAAAGCCGACAACACGTAAAAGGCGGGTTTTACGAGTTCGAATTGCAGAAAACGAAACATCCTGACACTTTCCTGGTGGAAAAAGTTGTTAGAAAGAAAGTAAACCAACTGTTTGTTAAATGGTTACGTTTTGATAATAGATATACTTCACAGGTATCTAAGAATGATCTTGCGTAAATATCGTAAATGTATTACACACTTCTTAAAATTTAAATGAAACATTTTTTTAAATGTCCGTTGTCTTTATAAACACATATATACAAACGCACAGATTTATTTACACGATTGAAACAATATAAATAATTCTGTTAAACAAGTACAACTACAACATATGTTACTACATCTAAATATTCAAAGTAAAATATACATATATAGATTTTTAGCTTTGGGTGCACTAAATAAATGTACACTCTGCATGTCCTAATAGAAGATTTAATAAATATCGAACAAAACTACGGTAACACAAATAATAATAATAATAATAATGAAATATGTATAACTTTAAAGCCATCGACCGCTCCGCAGTAATGTCGGTGTAAGAGTGGTAGTCGTCGTATTGTTGGGATGCGCTTCTCAACCTTTTTTGCGTCCCAGCGGACGTGACATCATCTTGGAAAAAGCTGATTCCATTGTTTGTACCGCTGGGAAAACCTTGTTGCTACAAGAACGCATTCCGTGCGTCTGAGGAATTTATGGATCGGTGGAATTCTTGGAAGCTTCAGCTACAGGTTCATTTGAGGGAACGATAGGATTTCAGATTCAAAGTACTAATCAGTAGGTACTGTTAAACCGCTGTTTACATGTTTAAATTTACGTGGGTACGGCAGCCTACGATAATTTCACCAATTCGTTTAGCCTGTTATCACCGACCGACGGTGAAATATCCTTGTGACCCAACAGCAAGGTTTTAGTGATGTCGGGAATAAGATAACGTTTATCATCGTACAGCGATACTCAGACTTTATTTATAATCTCGGTGTACATAGTGTGCAAACGGAATCTAAATATAATCATTTTACAAAATACCGAGTTTCGTTTGTTTTCGGCAACTTCTTGGTACATTTGCTTAGTTAAATATTTTTTACCGAATGTTTCTTTACACCTTTAGCTTTCCTGTACACATCATTACCAATGTATACACAATATTTCTTTGTACCGACTCCGTAAAAACTCCGTATGGGGGCAACGGCCTACTCATGTTTCATCTTACCGACAACAGACTCGGTTCGGGGCATGCCATACAAATTAATTTTATAATTTGCAGTATCGTAGCAGTTCATATGCTGTTTCATATCCTCGTAACAGTTGTCAGTAAAAATTTCTAATATTAAAGAATCAGTACCCCTGTACAACAGAGAAACGTTATTGCTGTAGCAAGTTTTCAAAAACTTGCTAGATATATCCAAAACAGAAAACGTTTTCCTGTAATTCATTTTTGGATTCGTTCCGTAATTTTGTGTTCAAGTCGATGTATGATCTCAACTAAGGAGATTGCGTAAATTTCAATATTTTGTAAGTTTTTGTCAACGCCATGCCAGCTTCTAAACATTGTTTTTTTAAATTCTTATAATGTATAATGTACTTGCTTTTGTCGAATAAATTTGGAAACAATTTTCCATTTGGTGGAACTATGAGTTTGGGGCAAAAGGGTAGATCATTGTGCGCATCGTGTAAATCTTGCAGATACTGTAAATCCAGTTGCAGCACATAATCCATATCAGATTCGTCCGCAACTAAAAAAATATTTAAACTCAATTTCCTCGTCAATCAGCCAAATAAAATCGCGCTGGGGTAAACATTGTAGCATTGCGTAGCCATAGATTGATTGCATGTAAATACATGATAAAAGAAGTCGGTTTTTGAAGAATTGTAGTTACCAATAAATTTATTGTTGGCGATAGCCTTTCTACCCAAACACGTACTAACTCCCCCGCGAATGCCTTTTCTAAAAAAGTGCGACACATCCATGTCAGTCAGCAGCTCTAACTGCACTCCCGTCTAAGCATAGCATCCCAACTAATCCCCGAGCTAGTGTAGTAACGAACCCCATCTAATCGGTAACGCTAGAAACAGAGAGCTCGAAAATGTTCAAAAACGGCGACCAAAAGTAATACGTCTGCTTCTGTGATTGATATCGGAGTAGTCGCCTAAAGTTTTACATTCGAAAGTTCTCCACACTTCATTAGCGCGATGATAATCGGATTCGGTGATTTCTTGATTATGTAACGGATCATAAAACTGCTGAATAGTGGGTAACTGAGGTTGGTCTAATTTTGAAAAGGAATCTACGTAGAAGTATAAAAACACACCTCCTGCCTCATAGGGATGAACTTAATGCCATTTCCGTATTTTTTTTATTTTCAATATATTGATCAGATGACAGATTCGTACACAATTTCGGCAAAGAGCAATTCATAAATCGATATCTGAGAATCTCATATGCAAATAAATTTTCTTCGTTTTACCGTCGATATCAATTTCGTCAACCGAAAGGCGTTAACTAAAGAATATATATTTCACTTTATTCTGAGAGATGACATCAATTTCTTTTTTGTCAAAGGCTAGTTTTTTCACGAAAAGGTGGGCATCATCATCATCATCATCTGACATGGAGCCGACTCGAGGGTCAGTCCTGGATACGCCAGGCCCACCCCATGCCAGTAAGGTAGGTAGGAATTTTCGTGATAGGGTGGGATCGGGTGGGGTATTGCACAACGTTAGCATGTCTGCAATGCATACCGCAAGACACCGCTGTTGCAACACCAGGTAGTTAGTAAGATACGCCTCAATGGGATGTTGAGTACGTACCCGAGACCGTTATGCTCTTAAGCAGTTGAGCCTACTACCTTTGATAAATAACTACAATGGCCGCTCAAGCCTGTGACACTTAGCTTTTAACTGTTTGTGGCCTGTGTCGGTCTCGGTTCTTTCCCCTTTTGATTTCGCACCTTGTAGAGACGGCAGTGGTCCTCCCCTCTCCCTTCCCCTTGTGAATTTTCACGCACTTTCACTCTAATTTTATCCCCCAGAATTGTTTTGCTTTTATTCTCGCTCAGCACTTGCTCTCGGCACGTTTTGCGGGTTCTCCCGTGCCCCCGTTGTTATTTTTTATAGCGAACCTAACCTAACTGCAGCTCTCTTGCTAAAACGGTTTTAGATATAAATTTGAAAAGTGGAAAATTAGAATTTCAAATTATTTTACATATATTTGAGTAAAAATAACTTTTTTATAGCTGCAGTTTTTGAACGCGGTCGCCATCTTAATTTCTTTTTTAATAGTAGTATGGGCTTTGTGATACATCATTAGAAAGCTTATTTTTCTCTTTCTAACGTTTTCAAACATTTATGGAGTTAAATGAGAAATTATTGGAAACATTTCCGTACGCTAAGCCGCCCAATTTATACTTCTGTAAATATAATAACCACAGCATTGACAGAATATCAGAAATAAACAAAAATCAATCAATAAAATGAAATTATGCAAAAAATAAACATCCCGAATAAAGAAATGTTATAGTTAGAGAAATTATTTTACCAAGCTGACGAATTTGAAACATGTTTTTGTGCTGGCTGTACTTTCTAGACATTATGAGGTCGTTGCCGTCATGTTTAGGTCGACGCAGGTAGCCCGTCCGAGATTTCACCCACTTTTGTCACCCTTCAAGGAATTTGTCTCGACGCTTCAAACCGTATATAAGTTATTATATAATATAATCCGATCTAATTCAATCTAGACCACTTGCTTTTTTGTCCCGTTTCCAAAAAAAAATGTATTGAACACGAAAAAGCACCCCACATATCCATCAAAAAAATTTAATAAGCTTAGTTGCTGCGATTTTTAAAACTTTCTTTGCTGAGCTCGACCCAATACTTCCGCTGCGTCGAGCTTCCCGCGAGCAACTCTTTCACGAAAAGGTGGGCATCGTAATTTAAATTATGAAGATGGAATGAGCGGCGCTCCTATGGTCGCCAGTGAAATGGTCGTGGTCTCTAACTGAATGTGGTGCTTTTCGAAAGCCAGGTCGCATATATGATATAAAACGGCATTTTACAAATTTTGAATTTCCCTCGCAGTCAAAATCCTCATCGGCACAACGTGCTTTAAAGAGTTAGAATATATATTTCTAACGTCTTTTTCTAAACGTACTATAAACTCTAAAACAACGTCAACGTCGCCGCTATAATTTTGGAATGTTGAAAGGTTATCGTCATACGAGCACGTAATAAAATAAACGAAAGAATAAGGTTGAAGTTCGCATGTTGTTACGGTGAACCGTTATCCAGGATTTGATTGCGTTGTCGCTAGCGGTTTCAAATTCGTTTCAAAATCAGTATAAATCGGGAAAGGGACTTCTAACTGCTTGTAATAATCATCAAATTTAAGAATATTTTGCCTAACATGCTGTTCAACACGATCCACCATCAAGTCTGTCGACGCCAATTTTGCAAAAATGTGATTACAGGCAACACGGCAATGCATGAACAATTTCTCTTCCGTTCGGAAGAACTGAATAAACCCGTCACAAATATGTTTTGCCCCGTCTCTAAAAATAATTTGTTGGGAAACCAACTTCGAAAAATCTTTTATCCAACGGTAGTGGCTACTACCCTCCGTATTAGTAAAACGTAATAAATTAACATGAAATATATTCTAATGTGGGGAGTAATACAGAGGTCCTACAATTTGATAACATTGTTTATAAAGACTTGCTCGACACCGTACACGTCAATAGAAATCTGGGGACTGTACTTTTCAGTTTTGAAAATATCTCGTAATCTTACCGGAATTTGAATGTCCTTGAAAACCAATAATTTTCGGCAATCCGGTTAAGAACTAGTTCGGTTGGACGGTACCGAAAGTTCGCAAACAGCCAAAGTGACGACCCAACCGAAACATAATTGGTCATCATTTTGGACATTCATGACAGATTTCTTGCACTAAATCTGCTTCGGGAGCGGGATGTACGAGGAGGCTCAAAGCGGATTATATTTATTAATATTTACATCCACGTATAAAAGTTGCTTCAAAATCCAAGCTGCAAACAACAAATATACATAGCTACTCCCGCTCTTGAAATTCAGACACCTTCTCGTCAAGTATTCCAGCAAAATTATCATATAATTTGGCCAAATCGATTCAACGTTGCAATTTCATTAACAATGTTTATATCTTGTAATTCTTTTGCTTCTATAATAAAATAGCAAAACAGTTCCAATTTGAATTAAACACTCGTAAATTTCGCCATTCTCACAATAGGGGACTTGAAGGCGGACTGTAGAACCTACACTCTTTTCCCCAAGTTGACGATGCTTGGTCGCGTAGTGTGATGGTAGCTCCTCAGACGTCCGACATAGGCGGTTCGAAGAACGTTCTCGTCACAAACATCGCAATATCGCGTTGGGGATGGTCGATGATCTGCGCATAAAAGAAACAGCTTTAAATGTGGATCGAAGATTAAATGAAACTGTCTTGGAAGATATCACGTTTCGGTTTTTTGGCCAATGAAGGTCCTTCACCGGCGCTGCTCATCGAAGTCTTCCGACGGTTGCCTGAAAATTTCGAAAGTTATTCATGTAACCACTTCGATGCCAAATAACTTTACCGCTGGTAGATGGGTGGTCCAACCTTGAACGGCAACTGTTTCTTCAATGACGAAATAAAGCATCAGATCTGTTGAAGGTTTGTCTGCACCCGTCGCACCTGAACATACTAACACACTTGCTAGTTAAAATAAAATGCTCTTAGTTACCTAAACCGAGTATACGAGCCCCTACGCAAAATAGTTCGTCTAGTGCCATATTTTATTCAACAAAATGTTTAAACTTATCACGCTTGTCTACTAAACGGTTTGTGAAAGGAACAATTTGTTTAAATTTTAAGTACATGGAATACCATTTATTTTGCCCTACATAACATTTTAAATTAAGCGTTAATACTAACAATTATTGAAAACTTCACCGGAAGTTCAAAAGCAGAAAACTTCGTCTGCTAACAAAATGACGCACAATAGTTCGTCTACCAGTACGTAACGTCGCCTTTATTGTTTATAACTGCTCTTATTCTACGTGGCATGGTCTGCACCAGCTCTTCACATTCTTCAGGGGTTATGGAATCCCAAACTGCCCGAATTTTGTTTCGCAAATCTTCTTTTGACCTCGCTGGATCTTGCCTAAACTTTTTCTTCATTTTCCACCACAAAGTTTCTATTGGTGACAAATCCGGACTGTTTGCCGGCCATTCCATTATGGGAATGTTATTACTGCAAAACCAAGCCTTTATGGTCTTTGCAGTGTGGCAGGCAGCCCCGTCTTGTTGAAAAATATAGCTGCCGTCAACACTTTGCAAAGTCGGGATGGATGGTACTAGGTTTGTTTCTAAAATTTCTTGGTATCTGGCAGCATTTACAGTTCCATCTATAAATTGTAACCCACCAACGCCTCTTGCAGACCTGCAGCCCCATATCATTAATGAAGCTGGGAACTTGACCTTTCGCTTTAGGCAGTCTTTGTGAAACGCTTCATTTTTATTACGAATTACTCTTTTTCGTTCATCTCCAACTGAAACTTCAAATCTCGATTCATCGCTCCAAATAACTGATCTCCATTGTTGAACTGTCCAATTTTGATGATCTTTAGCAAATTTCAGCCTCCGCTTTTTTTGTGCAAGCGTCAAAAGCGGTTTTTCCTTTGCCTGAAAAATAAAAATACCCCGAACTGCAAATGGCTGTTGCAGACATTTTTAGTCACATACCGTGTAAATCTTAAAACCCATTCTTTTTAACGTCCTGTTGCATGTATCAACGGAAACATTTTTTCCTATCATTTCTCGCCATTTTACTGTTAATTCTGCTACACGAGCACGGCGATTTTGTTTAACAAGTTTTTTAAGTACTCTGTGTTCTGCTGGGGTTGTTATGCGAGGACGACCAGATTTTTTAAGTGTTGCAACACTACCAGTTTTTCTGTTATGCTCAATAATAGCTTGAACGCTAGATCTAGGTAGATTTATTTCCCGAGCAATTTGGTAGGCAGATTTTCCGTCTAGATGACCTGCTACAATAATTTTTCGCACTTCTTCAGACACTGGTTTTCCACGACCCATTGTAAACACAAAACCTGTCACGCAGCAATATTATTTGACAGAACAACTTATTCCATTTGTTGTTCCGACTATCAATTGTTTACGTGAATTCTCGGCCAACCAAGATTAAGAAACTGAATGACGGACGAACTATTTTGCGTTATTTTATGAACAGACGAACTGTTCTGCTTTTGTACTTCCAATGAAGATCTTAACTATTTTCAGAATTAGCAATTATTTCGAAATCTTATATAGGGCAAAATAAAAAGCATTTTATATACATAAAATTGAAATAATTTATTCTTTTGAGAAACCGTTTGGTAGACAAGTTACGGATAATTTTGAACCTGCAACACCTTCCCATGGTGGAGAGATCGACATATCATGGGAAGATACTGCAGGGTGGGTGTATTCAGTGCGCCGGTTGAAGATGTCGAAACTTTAAGAGTCGGTACAGCTACTAACGATACCAGGAAAAATTAAGCGTCTTCTCCAAATAATTATCCAAAATCTCATTATACCTATTTTTGTTAGACAAAACTTGCGATTCTAAATTTTCTCTGTCAGAATTGTGCACCGAAATTACAGACTGCTGCGTGTTAGAATTTTGTAAATTATTTTCCGAAGAAGGTATCGATTTTTGAAGCTTACAATTCCGCAATGTAAAAAGTTCTTCAAATTTGTTTGTCGATAACTCGTTAACAATTTCGCTATTAAATTTTGATTCTTTTTGTGTGCTGGTTGCTGCTGTGTTTTAGTTTATGTTGCTTTATCATGGTCTTGATTTTATTTTAATTTATTAACGGTACAGTATCATACACTTTACAAGAAATTATAGGCGAAACATATTTATGTTACTACTCATAAAATGCAAAGTGAATACCCTCAATTCCGAGTTTTTCTAACTGTTTCACGTTAAACAAGTTGCCCTCATTACCACCGTTACACTTTTCAAGGTATGTATTATAAGCTATAGCACCATCTAGTACACTACTGTTAATAATTTCTTTATAGAAGCGTATGTTATCAAATTTCGCAAAACGCAAGTAATAGTATTATAAGCGATAATCACCTTCCTCCACTACAGCGCAACACATATTCAAAAATAATCTATCGTTGCAGACTTCGCAGTCGTTATCTTCTACGCACTCCCTGCACTGGCCAATGTCCCTAAAGGATATATAGCCTTTCTTAAGCCACTTTTCCAGAAATTTATTTAACAGTTAGTATTCGACTTTCATCTTCAAGGTCAAGTGATGGAAGGGTGCATTTAGAACTATCCAAAATACGCTACTACTGTAGAATAAGTACTGTCAACAAACTCTACGTGTGGTGCACTGGAAATGTGATAGAAGTTGACATTTCGTTCATTTCTTTACTGTTGGAAATTATTGTATAAAAACGTATTTTCTGCTATATATATACAGGGTGTTTCTGAATAACATGCTAATATTTAAGGAGGTTATTCTTGGGTCCATTTTGAGAAAAAAACTTCATATGAACATATGTCCTAAAGGTCTTAACTTTTGAACTACAGGGTGCTAAAGTTTTAAGAAAAAATTCTTTTTTTATGATAACTTTGGTATGACCCCAGATATTTTTGTGAAACGTAGTACGTATATTTTATGCATCAAAAGGCATTTTCTGCTGTACAACATAATTGTTTATTCTTGCCAGTGGCGTTCGTGCGGGATTTGCATTGAATAATTTTAAAGAGAAAAGTGATACGCCACTGCTTTTTCTTAAAGTAAAAGTTATTTTTGAAATCCTCATTCCTTACTGGGGTCATCTTAAAGCATTGGTTTACAGCACACCAATTCATACTGAAGAGCAGTTGAGAAATCGCATCATAGTTTCTTGCGAAACTATTAGAAACAGTCCCGGCATTTTCCAAAGAGTACGTGAGTCCATGAGAAGAAGAGCAGAGGCATGCATATTGGCAGGAGGTGGACATTTTCAACATCTGATTTAATTTATTTCTTGTGCGTTCAGTGTAATTTTGTGTTAGCATTCCAAAATATATTTAGATTACTTTAATTTCATAATTTTAACCTTTAAAATTATTCTCTTGAAAAAAATATTGTTTAAAGTTACATAAATTGTTTTTTCTCGTAAGTGGTCTAGCGAGATGCAAATGAATGAATTTTATTTTTTTATGCGAAAACCGTACGTCAAACGAAAAAAAATCAAGAGACCAGATTTACTCAGAAAGGAATGAGGATTTCAAAAATAACTTTTACTTTAAGAAAAAGCAGTGGCGTATCACTTTTCTTTTTAAAATTATTCAATGCAAATCCCGCACGAACGCCACTGGCAAGAATAAACAATTATGTTGTACAGCAGAAAATGCCTTTTGATGCATAGAATATACGTACTACGTTTCACAAAAATATCTGGGGTCATACCAAAGTTATCATAAAAAAAGAATTTTTTCTTAAAACTTTAGCACCCTGTAGTTCAAAAGTTAAGACCTTTAGGACATATGTTCATATGAAGTTTTTTTCTCAAAATGGACCCAAGAATAACCTCCTTAAATATTAGCATGTTATTCAGAAACACCCTGTATATGTATATTTAGACTTAATAAAACAATTGCTATCGTAGAGGAAGAACTGTCAAGGAATTTGACGTGTGGTACACCGGAAATGAGATCAAAATGCTACTTCGTTTATTTCTTAATGGTTGGATATTATTGCATTTAAACTTATCTTCTGCTATATATTTAGACTAAATAAAGCAAAATGCTATCATAGAGGAAGAACTGTCAACGAAGTCGACGTATGGTGCATTGGAAATGAGGTAAAATGTTTTACTTCGTTCTTTTCCTAGTTGTTGGAAATTATTGTATTTATACATCTTTTCTGCTATATATTTCGACTAAATAAACATCGTAGAAGAAGAACTGTCAACGAACTCGACGTCTGGTGCACTGGAAATGAGATAACATTTGATAATTCGTTAATTTCTTAACTGTTCTAGTATGTAGTAAAAATATATAGGAGAGAATACATTTAAATGCAATAATTTCCAACAGGATAAAAATGAATGGGGAATAGCAAATTTTATCTCATTGCCAGAATACAGCATGTAGGATTCTTTCACAGCTGTTATTCTACGGTGGTAATCGTTGTATGTGGTCAAAATATATAGCAGAGAATACAATGCAATAATTTCCGACAGTATAAAAATGAATGAAGAGAATACCAAATTTTATCTCATTTCCAGAATACAGCATGTAGTATTCTTTCACAGCTGTTATTCTACGGTGGTAATCGTTGTATGTGGTCAAAATATATAGCAGAGAATACAATGCAATAATTTCCAACAGTATAAAAATGAATGAAGAGAATAGCAAATTTTATCTCATTTCTAGAAGACATCATGCAGAATTCGTTGACAGTTGTTATTCTACGGTGGTAATCGTTGTATGTTGTCAAAATACATAGCAGAGAATGCAATGTAATAATTTCCAATAATATAAAAATGAATGAAGAGAATAGCAAATTTTATGTCATTTCTAGAAGACAGCATGTAGAATTCGTTGACAGTTGTTATTCTACGGTGGCAATCTTTGTATTTAGTCACAATATATAGCAGAAAATTGTTCTGTCTAGGTACCTCCCAACACTGTTTTCATTTATGTACAGTTGTTAATGTTGTATATCTAATTACAAGAGACTTAGAAGGAGTAGTCCTAATGTTTTGTGAATACAATTACTGACATACGCAAATTTTTGTTTTCTGCATTTGAATAAATTTAATTTTTCGTAGATCCCCGCTATCTTAGTCTAAATTATTTATTAGTAGTAATCCATTGTAACAGCTTTTTTATTCCAACTTTCATTTATACCAATGGGTTTGTAATTATGTACAGGGTCGTCACATGAAAATGTTAGATTCTGCCGTACGTTTGTTGTTTTTGAAGATACTGGAAAATTAAAAAATGCTTTCTGGTTTAATTTTAAACAAGGAATGTAATATGTTTATCAAAAAAATAATCGGACATTGTATTACAGGGATATAGTTATCAACTTTGTTTTTATGCAACACCTTGTATATCATTATAATTTCTGATATAACGTATTTTCCTGCTTCCATAGATATAAACATATAATCTATTATCTTTTATTTTTAAAGAGGTACTGATAATTAAATAATTCGAACTAATTACGGATAATGCAGTCATTTACAATCAAGGGGATAGAAAACTCAAAAAGACCAAATTTAGTGTTTGCTATTGTCACCAAAGCTACGTTAATAAGTGACCTTTCTACTTGTACTTTTTTTAACTAGTAGTCAATATATACAAAATCGAAATAGGTAAAAATGATCCATTATCAAAAAAAATCATAAGAACTAATGATAAAAAATAACCAAACGTAGTTCAAAAGTATGGTAAATTAAATCTACGTCCTATGACATATGTGGAATGAATTGAGTCTTTTTTTTTCACTTTATGACAAACTACCGTTTTACCATTTTAAGAACGTAAGGCACACAACCATAATTTCAAAAGTTATCTGATGTTCTTACAAACAGAATAATAGCAAACCTCTGTTACCAATTAACTTTATTGTAAATTATATGTATTGTCTTTCACATTGACTGCAGTTTGATTTCCAGCGTTTAGGTAGATGGTCGTAGGCCCCGTGGCCCATAGGGAAACGAATATAATCGTCTGTAGATGTAAAAAGTTACTCTTAATGTTTGGTTGCCAGGTTGTTTTGGGACTCCTTTAATTTATAAGTATATTTTACAGAAATTGTTCAAATTGCCTTTTTTGCCTTTGAACACATAACCGATGGTCTAAATATATGATAACTTCATATATTATGTGGCGGAATCCTATTTTGCTGCCATATCAATCCTTAGTTATTTAACAACAAACAATATAGTTCTACTTCTTTATCAGTTTCTAAAATCCGCCTGCGGTGGTAACTGGGCGGATTGAGTAGCCCAGGAGCCATCGTTGCCGGTCCCAAGCCCGGACAAAGGGGAAGGGTTAGGCAATGGGCTAACCACCCGTCCCCGTAAAAAGACACAGTTCAGAAATCTGAACAACAGCCTCGGAACAATGGACGGATTTTAAGGAGACGATTTAAGCAAAGAAATATGGACCTCTCTTGTAGAACCTGGAACGTACGGACCCTAAACAAACCAGGTGCCCAATTTGCCCTAACAGAAGAAATCAAAAAGTATAAACTAATGGTGACGGCAATACAGGAAATGCGATTGCTAGGGAAAGAAGTTAAAGATACAAAAACACATACAATATTGTTCAGTGGGAAAGATAGGGGCGATAAGGAGCTTGGAGTAGCATTCATAGTAGACAATAAAGTCAAAACCAACACCAAGGATTTTCAAGCAATTAATGAAAGAATATGCAAGCTACGCCTACGCACCCGCTTCTTCAACCTATCGCTAATAAACATGCACTGTCCAACATAGCAACAAGAAGAAAAAACGAAAGAAGAATTCTATCAGTTGAAAAAAGAATTTTATCAGCTCATAGAAGTATATGACAGCTCATCAAAGAACGATATCAAAATCATTATTGGAGATATGAATGCCAAGATAGGTAAAGAAGAGCAGTTCATGGGAACAATAGAAAAACACTCTCTACATAATGAAACCAACGGAAATGGAGAATTTCTAATTAACCTGGCCATTAGTAAAAATATGGTTATAAGCTCCACATGCTTCCCCCACCGACATATTCATAAAATCACATGGATGTGACCAGAAGGGAACACAGCCAACCAACTAGACCACATCGTGATAGATAAACGAGCGACCAGAAGTGTATTATCTCAATAATAATAAAAAAAAATATTAACAAACATAAATTATCAATCAACATTCATTTTAAGAATGAACTCCTCTTTTCTAACAAGAATAGGAATAGCGCCGTTCAACTTTTGATTTCCAGAAGTTATATTGATTAAATTGTTTACTAATCCTAACCTGACAGAAAATCGCCCCAATAATTCTGTTAATGTACAACATAAACTTTATTGTATTTTCATCTGTAATTATTATTGCATTCAAATGTATTTTATGCTATAGCTTGCATTAATATAAAGCAATCTTTACCGTAGAATAACAACTGGAAACGAACTCCGCGTGCGGGGCACTTTTAAAATATTGAAAATTTACAATTTGTTCATTTATTTACTGTTGAGAATTATTGTATTAAGATATATTTTATGCTGTAGTTTGCATTAATATAAAGCAATCTTTACCTTAGAATAACAACTGGAAACGAACTCCGCGTGCGGGGCACTTTTATATATTTAAAATTTATAATTTGTTCATTTAGTTACCGTTAAGAATTATTGCATTAAAATGTATTTTATGCTGTAGTTTGCATTAATATGAAGCAATCTTTACCTTAAGAGCTGTTGTTCAGATTTGCGTACTTGACGTAGAGATCTTGAACACAGTTGCTCGTCAAAGAAGTAACTGTTTATTGGAACTAACTTTCTCGTAAAATATTTAAACTTCTGACACAATTTTCTTGTTATATAAACATAACAAAATAAACAATATTTATCATGAATAATTGTACTTAATAAAAAATCGAAAAATATTAACGTGTTTATTAACAAACTTGGAGAATTTAAACTAGGTAGGCGTTGCGTACTCGGCCAGGTCTAGTGTACAAAAGTTCGCGGAGAACTTTTAATATATCAAAAATTTACAATTTGTTCATTTAGTTATTGTTGAGAATTATTGCATTAAAATGTATTTTATGCTTTAGTTTGCATTAATATAAAGCAATCGTTACCTTAAAATAACAACTGGAAACGAACTCCGCGTGCGCAGAACTTTTAATATATCGAAAATTTACAATTTGTTCATTTATTTACTGTTGAGAATTATTGCATTAAAATGTATTTTGTGCTGTAGTTTGCATTAATATAAAGCAATTTTTACCTTAGAATAACAACTGGAAACGAACTCCGCGTGCGGGGCTTTTTAATACATCTAAAATTTAAAATTTGTTCATTTATTTACTGTTGAGAATTATTGCATTAAAATGTATTTTATGCTATAGTTTGCAATAATATAAAGCAATGTCTACCTTAGAATAACAACTAGAAACAAACTCCGCGTGCGGGGCACGTTAATATATTGAAAATTTACAATTTGTTCATTTATTTACCGTTGAAAATTATTGCATTAAAATGTATTTTATGCTGTAGTTTGCATTAATATAAAGCAATTTTTACATCAGAATAGCAACTGGAAACGAACTCCACATGCAGAGCACTTTTAATATATGGAAAATTTACAATATGTTCATTTTTTTACTGTTGAGAATTATTGCATTAAAATGTATTTTATGCTATAGTTTGCAATAATATAAAGCAATGTCTACCTTAGAATAACAACTAGAAACAAACTCCGCGTGCGGGGCACGTTAATATATGGAAAATTTACAATATGTTCATTTTTTTACTGTTGAGAATTATTGCATTAAAATGTATTTTATACTGCAGTTTGCATTAATATAAAGCAATTTTTAGCTTAGAATATCACATAACACATAATAAATGTGGTCACTAATCTTAATTAAATTATACAAATATTTATTTAACAATTATTAAATAATTGTTTAAGCAAGAGGTCAAACCGTGCATTATATGTAGCCATGCGACCAAAACTTACTTTAGCTGTGGAATTTCTCTACTTCTAAAGGCATCTTCGGCCTCACCATGCATAATTCGGAAAAGTATGGTTTTCGCTGAAACATTGAACCAACATGGTTATTGTTATAAGATAGGTATTTTTAGGGACCAGCTACATTTCACACAATTAAACACTGTTACATAATAATTAAATAAACGTAGGACGAGAGTCCAAACTGTTCATTACACGTGGACGTGAGGCCGAAACATACTTTATTTGTGGACATTCGCGCACATGTAATACCAATTTCGGACTCGTCGTACTTAATTTAGAACTATGTTATTTGTACCCTTATTACATTCCAATTGTGTTTAAAAGTAAATCAAAATTAATAGTTTTGTCTGCTTTTAAAGTTATAATAGGTTGTAAGACATTCTTCGATCTGCAAATCATACGAACATCGAAAAATCCAGGATGATTACTGATTACAAGAAGCTGCGATTTTTCTTGAATATGACTTTTAAAATACAATCTGAATTTTAATTTGACTCTAGGTAAACTATTCAATTAGTAGAGAAATGTTATAGCGATTCTGAAGGAAGTTTCACAAACATTTATTTAATTATTATTAAATAAATGTGTAGGTAAGAGGCCAAACCGTACGTTATATCTGGCCGTGAAGCCAAAAGTTGTTTTAGTTGTGGCGTTTCTCCACGTATAAAACACTGTTGGGCCTCACCGTGCAATTTGCACGCATTTGGAAAATCATCTTTATTTTCTATTGCGGGGACATTGAATACTATCCAGTATTGTTATTATTATGAGTTATCGTGTTTAGGGGATTGGTAATTTGCATTCCATTAAACATTGTCACATAAACATTATATAAACTTAGAACAAGAGGCCAAACTGTTCATTAGCAGTGACGCGAAGCCAAAAGACATTCGCGCACATGTAATACTAACATCGGACTCGTCGTACTTAATGCAGTACTATGATATTTCTCCCCCAACCTGGTTTGCAACCGTGGGATCTTAGTGCGTAAAACCTTCTCTGGGATTTCTGTCGTTCGGATTCGACGTTAAAATGTAGGTCCCCCTATTTCTACCTTAGCGCTGAAGAGAAACACGTGGCAGAGAAGAGGCCGATGCCCAGCAGTGGGACGAAAAGCAGTCAATGATGATGACGATGATATTTCTCCCCTTATTACATTGCAATTGTGTTTACAGGCACATCAAAATTAATTGTTTTGTCTGCTTTTAAAGTCATAATAGGTGGTAAGACATACTTCGATTTGCAAGTCATACGAACATCGAAAAATCCAGGATGATTACTTACTACAAGAAGCTACAATTTTTCTTGAATATAATATTCTTTTAAAACATAATAATCTGAATTTTAATTTGACTCTAGATAAACTATCCAGTTAGTAGAGAAATATGATAGCCATTTTGAATGAAATTACACAAACATTTATTTAATTATTATTAAATAAATGTGCAGTCAAGAGGCCAAACCGTACTTTATGTGGGGTCGTGTGGCCAACAGTAACATTAATTGTGGACTTTCGCGCACATGTAATACCAATATCGAACTCGTCGTACTTAAAAATTAATGGTTTTTTTCTCCTTTTAAAGTCATAGTAGAGGGTAAGACATACTTCGATTTGCAAGTCATATGAACATCGAAAAATTCAGTATGATTACTTATTACAAGAAGCTGCGATTTTTCTTGAATATGAGACTCTTTTAAAACACAATCTGAATTGGAATTTGACTCTAGGTAAACTATTCAATTATTAGAGAAATGTTATACCCATGCTGAAGGAAATTTCACAAACATTTATTTAATTATTATTAAATAAATGTGTAGGCAAGAGGCCAAACCGTACGTTCTATGTGGTCGTGAGACCAAAAGTTGCTTTAGTTGTGGCTTTTCTCCACGTATAAAGTCCTGTTGGGATTCACCGTGCAAAATTTGGAAAATCATCGTTATTTTCTTCTGCGGGGACATTGAATATTATCCAGTATTTTTATTATTAGGAGTTAGGGATTTTTAGGGGCTTGATAACTTGCATTCAATTAAACATTGTTATATAAAAATTATATAAACTTAGAACAAGAGGCCAAACTGTTCAATAACGACGGACGTGAGGCCAAAACATACTTTATTTGTGGACATTAGCGTACATGTAATACCAACATTGGACTCGTCGTAATTAATTCAAACTATGATATTTATGCCATTATTATATCCGAATTTGTTTTTAATTCAAATTAAACTTAATAATTTTATCCGGTTTTAAGACCATAATAGGTTGTAAAGTTACAGTCGATAAGAATATCGAAAAAATCCAATGTGGATATTTATTACAAGAATATACGGTTTTTCTCAAATTTGAGACTCTTTTTAAGATAATCTAAGTTTCAGTTTACTCTAGGTAAGTTATTGTATTAGTTAATAAATATTGCCAGTCTGAATTTAATTAAACAAGCATCTATTTAGCTGTTATTAGATAACTTGTCAGCAAGAAGCTAAATCGTGTATTATATGTATTTCAAGTGTATTTGTGATTTGAGAAGAGACTGTAGCGCGGTGTTTCCCCGACTCTTGTTTATTATGCATATTAAGTTAAGGTTAAGGGCGGATTTGTAGTTCAGCCCGAGCTGTCACAGGCATATATATGTCGAATCCAGAAGATGTAATTGTATACTTCATGAAAAGGACATCCACTTCATGAAGCGGCTCCTCATACCGTAATTTCAAAGTTTTCCGCCACCTGGACAAAAATCCCATCCAGTTCATGAAGCGGAACCCATCCTCTTCCAGATGGTGAAATTATACGAGACTGCAGCATTTGGATTAGCAAACAGTCCATTTCATGAAAAGGTGGGATAGCAAACAACATTTGGTGTACTAATAATTGTTGCGTCGTCGCAAGTGGATGTCCAATTCGTATAAAGGTCATATGATCACGGACCACAAATAGATTTAGACTTGATTTGATTGGATACCCATGTTCGAATTTGTCCAGGATTTTTATTTCTTAAATCCGGTTTTTCTTGTAAAGCTTTCAGACACAAATTTACTGGAAGTAATGAATGCTTTTCAATCATCATCATCATTATCATATCAGCCCATGTTTGTCCACTGCAGGACATAGGCCTCCCTCAAACTGTTCCATCTTTTCCTCTCCTGTGCTACTCCGATCCAGTTGTTTCCGATATAACGTTTTAGGTCGTCTGTCCATCTCGTTGGTGGACGTCCTTTTAGTCTTTTGTTGGCTCTTGGCCTCCACTGCATGATTATCTTTGTCCACCTATCATTTTCCATTCGTGCAACATGTCCCGCCCAGTTCCATTTCATTGATGTAATTGTTTGTACAATGTCTTGTATCTTGGTCTGATTCCTAATCCATTCATTCTTCTTATGATCCCTCAAGGTTATGCCCAGCATTATACGTTCCATTTTTCGTTGTGCTACTCTTAACTTAGTAACAGATTTTTGTGTCAACGTCATTGTCTCAGCTCCATAGGTAAAAACGGGAAGGACACACTGATCGAAAACTTTTCTCTTTAAGGTATTCGGTATTCGACTGCGAAAAGTTGTGTCTAGCTTGCCAAATGCAACCCATGCCTGAGTAATTCTTCTTTCTATTTCAGTTGTTTGGTTGTCTTTTCCTAGGACTATCCTGTGGCCTAGATATATATATGTAGTTTGTAACTTTTTCCACAGGAAGTTGAATATTTTCTGTGGGAAAGTTGGTCATTATTTTTGTCTTGTTAATGTTCATTTTCAAGCCAACTTCTAATGACTTATCTTGTAGTTGTTTTAACATTTCCAGCATTTCGTCTAAATTCTCGGATATTAAAGCTATGTCGTCGGCGAATCTCAGATTGTTCAGTTTTTCTCCATCGACATTTATCCCTTTGTCCTCCCACCTCAATTCTCGAAAGATGTTTTCCAGTGTCAGCGTAAATAGTTTTGGGGAGATAGGATCTCCCTGCCTTACTCCTCTTTCGATCTTGAACTTTTGGGTATTATTGTGTAAGCGGATGCAAGAGGTCGCCTTCTTTTGTATGTTCTGGAGAAGTTGGATATATCTCTCGTCTATTCTGCAGTCTTTGAGGGCGTTGGTAATTGCCCATGTTTCGATTGAATCGAAGGCTTTTTCGTAGTCCACAAATGTTATAACTATGGGTTTGTTGTACTCGTTGCACTTTTCTATAAGTGTTTTGAGGGTTTGAAGGTGATCGTTTGTACTGTATCCTGATCTAAAACCGGCCTGCTCTGGTGGTTGATAGCAGTCTAGTTTATTTGTCATCCTATTTAGTATGCTTTTCAATATGATACGAAAATTGTCCTCGTGCTGCATACTTTTCTGGTGTGCTCCAATGAGCTTTAAAATATAAATAAAATTAACTTTCATATTAACGAATTATGTCAGAACCTTACGTTTTCTTTGTTTTATTGTTTTAACCTTATTTTTGGCAATGACATCAGAACTCTCGCTATATTTTTCATTTTCTTCTTTAAAGCTGTCTCCACTGTCATGATATTGCTCTGGTTCTGAAGGATCATCTTCGTTCTTTTCAGTATAAAATATAGTTTTCTTAAAAAATATGAGAAGTTATAATGACGGACGTTTAACTACAGCTAAGAATTTGAGCAAAAGTGAATGACACAGGAAAGGAAAGTTTGAATATCAACAAAAAATATATTAAGGGCGAAAAGCAAAGCTTGAAATTTTTAAAGTTGTTTGGTAAGAATCATCGTAACTCTATTTTCTTCAGAAAAGTGAGGTTTTACCTTAGCTTTGCTGCTATGTGTTATAGGCATCTCCTCATTTTCACTCAACTCTTTTTTATCCGAAATATAGTTTAATATTTATCAGCATCCATCATATTACACATTTCTTACTTGTAGATTCTTTATTTAAAAAGGGGGCTATCATCAAATCCTTGGTTACAACATGTTGGTTTTTTCTGGTGGCCCAAGATTTCTTGTACGGAATCCTGTTGTGCGTCTTTTAAATTAAATGTAGATACTTTCGTAGCAAAATGTTTCCTTAAAAGAATTGTTCTTAACGCTGTTGGATCCTTCAAATTAGCTAGTTCAGATATTCCCTCATTAACGGACATGTTTCCGAAGAACTGTGCCTGTCTCCACTAAGTTTTCCTGGTAAACCAAAGAGGTATGGGTTGCTTTGAGGAACATTAGCTTCATTTCTGTGGTGGTATATGTAGTCAAAATAGATTTTTATAATATCAGGAACAAACACCGCTACAGGTTTATCTTTTTACCTCTAATTACTAGTTTATATATACTGATAAAAACTCTGTACGATATCAGTTCGTTGAAGGGCTCAAGACCATCTACATTTTTAAAACTTTTGCTTTCTTTGGTAATTACAAGAAAAACAAGTAGAAGACAGACCAAGATTTTTAAATTTCTTCTTCAGTCATTTCTCGAAATTCCGACAGAAACGTAAATACATTATTACAGATTTTCAAACTTTTGGAATTTAAGCTTATATCAACAATCGTTAGATTTCGTTAGAATTGTATTCTGAAGAATTCTTTTGAGTTTGTGGTAAGTTCAGGAAGTTTAGTCCTAGTTTTTACAACTGGAAATTTTGCTTCCACATTATCTTCTGCAGCGAAATTTTCTACATATTTGATGATGATGATTTCTGTGGGTCGGAGCAGGCTCCTGCACTTATGCCACCAGGGCCCATTGTGCTCCCTTGGGTTTACAAAAGACTTCACTATCTGAACAGGTCCGTCGCTTCGGCGAAGGACACAATCCTGTTCAAAGGCGTGTCTTGAATGTCTCTTGGTTCAAGAAAGGGAGAGGACATGTTCAGAGGTTTCCTCTTGCTCTTGACATTTTCTACACTGGTTGTTTAACACAATCCCTATAGTGTGCAGATGACTATTCAGGTGTCCGTGGCCTGTAAGGAGGCCCGTCATTATCCTTCTCTTTGATTCAGAATAGAGTCTACCGATTTACGTGAAGGGCTCTTGAAGGCTCTAGCCTGTCTGGGTGTGAGTTTGGAGGTCCAAGAATGCTGAAATTGCACATTGGCGTGATTCCAGATCTCGTGCCTCACATGTTTGGGGGCTATTCCAAAAGCTGGCTCTGGAACTACTAAAGGTTCAGAGACCCCAGGCACCGCTAGGGCATCAGCTTCCTCAATGCCACTTATTCCACAATGGCCCGGAACCCATAGGATTTTCACGTAATTTCCAGCTGAGAGTTTGACGAGTGTGGCTCGACATCCTTCAACAAGCCTAGATCCTATCTTGGGAGATATTAGGGCCTTAATGGCCTCTTGACTGTTCGAGCAAATATAGATGTATTTACCTCTATAGCTTTTATTGAGGTTTTTATTTGCACAGGCAGTAATCGCGAAGATTTCTGCCTGGAAGACCGTAGGATATTTGTCTAGGGCAAATTTGAATTTGGCCCTGGGTTTGTCCCCATATACACCGGCACCGGTACCTTTTCTATTCCGTGACCCGTCTATATACCAAACTAGACCACCGGGTTTAAGAAAAGGTCAATCGTCTGAGAACCATTCTTCCCGGCGAGGGATGTGAATCTTATAGGGTATGCTAAAGGAGAAGTAGGAGGTCATGCCATGACTTCCCATTGAAGAAACGAGAGTGGTCACAAGGTGAAGGGGCGCGGGTCCCAGCAGCACTTCCATGGCCGCTGTCGGGGTTGTTTCTACATATTTACTAAATATTATTTTTTTAACCGCTTCATGCACTCACCCGAATTAACTCGGGGAAATCCATGGTTCCATTTTTCACTCCCCCGAGTTAACCCGGGCAAATTAAAATTTTACTGTACTTCTACCGCTCACCCGATTCAACTCGAAACGAGGTGCAGGAAGGTACCCCCTCCCCTAGGAATTATTCATCAGTAAAAAAAATGGCCGGCCAAAACGTTAGTATACCCCATAACGTGTTTGTGTTACGTCGTGTATATGCACTTCATTGGGCTATTTATTTCGCGTGTTTTTCGTGCTTTATTATGGATGGCGAAGAAAGCGGTTCAAACTCTGACGAAAATATAGGTATCAGTGGGAGTGATTCAAGTCCAGATAGTTCTTCTGGTTCCGAAGAAGATCTACTACTAACACGCACGTGGTGCAAACTAAATGCTGATACCTTTGCACCTCCAGCTTTTCCTTTTACTAATGTAGCTACAATAAATTTTCAAGTAGACGAAAACAAAAGTTTGTTACAGTTTTTCGAATACTTTATTGACGATGAACTTATTGACTTCATTATATAAGAAGCCAAAAGATACGAAGCACAATGCCAAGGAAATAAAGCTAAATGTAAACATGTAGGTTCTTCAGAACTTAGAGTATATTTTGGGCTTAACATTTTACAGAGCATGGTAAACATGCCGGAAATTCGTTATTATTGGTCCAAAAACCCCCTGCTTCAATCTCCGTTTTTTTTTCGCAAATTATGCCAGGCAAAAGATTTGAGTAAATAAAGAAATATCTTCATTTATCAAAGAATGAAGAATATGATACTTATCCTAATCCGAAATTGAATAAAATTTGGCCAATATACGATACTCTTGTTAAAAAAATTGTGTTCCTGAAAAATACGTAACAATAGACGAAAGCCTTCTTTTACACTAAGGTCGGTTGGGGTGGATACAGTATCTACCACTAAAACGAGCTCGATTTGGTATAAAATCATATTTACTATGCGAATCTAAATCAGGCTATGTGTGGAACTTCTTCATATATACAGGCAAAAATACAGTAATCGATGAAGCATATGCAGAAATGCCTGTCTCCTCCCAAGTTGTAATATCTTTAGCCAAACCCCTTCTAAATCAAGGTTATTGTCTAACGATGTACAATTTTTATAATTCCCCGCAGCTTGCTGACTGTCTAATCAAGCATAAAACTGATGTATATGGAACGCTGAAGGCAACATGCAAAGAAGTACCAAAGGAACTAAAAACTACAAAATTGAAAAAAAGTGGATTGATAGGTTTCCAGAGGGGAAAACTTTCTGTTATGAAATGGAAAGACAAAAAAGATATGCTTTCCACATTGCACACGCTTGCTACGGGAGAAATAAAAAAAAGGGACATAACAAAAGTAAAGCCTGTCGCCGTACTTCAATGTAATGACACCATGGGAGGGATTGACCGTGTAGATCAACATCTATCAGATTATGCTATTCCAAGGAAAAGAGGCAAGAAATATTACAAAAAAATATTCTTCCATCTCTTCGATTTGGCTTTATGGAACTCCTTCGTGCTCTATCAACAAACTGGAGGCGCAAAGACAGCATTGCTGTACAGGTATGTAAGAGTAGGACCTCATTTTAGTAAATTACCTATGATATTATTTTTGTACAGGTTTGAAGTTGTGAAACTCATCATGGAAAAATATCACCAAGAAGATTTTTCCTCCAAAAAATCGCATCCTTCGGCACAATTTTTGCCAATTAGACTGTCAGGACGCCATTTTCCAGAGTACATACCACCAACTGCAAATAAACCAAATCCAACATGGCAATGCGTAATATGTTCCAGAGTTAAGACCGCCAGTGGGATGAAAATTAGAAGAGAATCGCGTTATCACTGTCCTGACTGCAATGTGACCTTGTGTGTGACACCCTGTTTCAGAGTCTATCATACAGTAGCTGATATCTAGATGTTTTTGTAACTATTATACCACACGAGTTAACTCGGGTGAGATTGTATGTGTTTTTTTTTTTCAATAATTTTCTTTAAAAATTTAAACGATTTTTTATGTTATGTTCAATTTTATATTATGTCCCAACCACATAGAAGCTAAATTCATAATAAAAAATCCCGTACATGAACGGTCGATTTTTGAGATTTGACCCGTGTATGAAGCGGTTAAAGGTGCACAATATAGAGGCACTCCGGCCGCCCTAAGAAGTTAGCCGCCTGCGTGCACGTACGCACTGCACATCTGCCAGAACCGGTTCTGTGGTAGACGATTCTTTACTCCCATTTCAATTCTAGGGTTACTTGATTTTTGAGTTGTCTATGAAATTCAGATAAAATGAGGCCACTTTTGTATGTTCATTCATACTTTTGTAACATTTTCTCTAAAACGTATTAAAACAGGCTGTACATTTGGTTATTTTAGTTTTTAAAAGTGAACAATGTTAGACAAACATCTTCCATTAGAAAATGCGGGTGAAATACCATAAAACGTTTACCACTCCCACGGTACTAAAGTTATAATTTAACATTTGTTCGGTCTTAGGATGCATACATGTTGCATAATGCTAATGCTAATGCTATTTCTGTAATTGACATATGCATTTCCGGTATTTATGTGGGAACCCCTTTACGGAAAACTTTACAAGAAAAAACATTTAGCAATCAATCGAACTTTTTGCGTTAATAGATGCTGAGCATGTCAAAATAGCGTAAGTAATTTCCGGTTTTTGTACCACGCTAGATGCGAGGGGAATTTTTATTACTGAAACACGAAGGTGTTGTAACTAAAATAACACCTGCTTTATTGTAGTATGGTGCCAAGTAATTCGTAACTTAACTGTTGTGGGCACTTCAGAGTGAAAATTGTTCAAGTAGTCCAATTTGTTGCTTATGCTTTATAGATTCGAAATCCGCAAGTCGTCAAAAAATCGTCCTGTGCATAAGGGCACAAAATTTAAAATTCATCTGACTGCACATTCGATAACCTTAGATGGTAAAGCATATTATCCCGAAGTATCAAAATTATCTTTGTACGTTTTGTATTTTTAAAATATTAATGAATCCTGGGAAGCTAACGTTGTTTATAGGGAGAAAAAATCTTCTAATTCAATTTATTCGTTTCAGTACACCAGTGAAATCGGGATTTTTTTGGACTTTTTTCGCTTTACACGCCATTATTTCCCAAACTATCAACCTAGCACGAAAATTCATTCTTTATAAAACGTGTATTATTCTGTATGAAAGGTACTGGTTTTTAAATTTTAATTTTTAGAGTTATCTTAAACGAGATATTTTTCTAAATGTAAAATATTGCAAAATAATTTCAAAAACCCACATGCACGCTGTCGATCTGTGACTCACGATGCTTCGCTTCTCCCACTGTTCTACGCCGCAGTAGCACCCCCGCGCTCGCCCCGTAGCGGCCCATGCCGCTCTCAATTTGGTTAGGGTTTTAAGACAATAATAATATTAAAAGAAACAAAAATAAATATTTATTCACTCTCAGAGTTATCTTCAATAAAAATAGTTTCTGATTGCTGATTATGGTTGACTACGCTATTTTTACATGATTTTTTGCCCATACAGTAACAGGAACCAATACAGTTCAAATTTTTTTTTGCATGATCAGACCTTACTTGTACAATCTGAAATAAATGTTTATTATTTGATAATTATTATGTTAATGAATTAAAAATCAATCACTTCCTACCTTTTTTGCAACGACAAGTAGTTAAAATGCTGAGATCTCCAGGAACTGCTGCTTGTGTCTGGAAGGCTGGTACGATTTGATCATTTTCAATCATCCATCCAAATTTCAAAAGATTTGGCCATTCGGGTTGTGGTTTTAAACTACTGAGCCAAATTTTTGTTTGATAATATGCCCTCAAACAATGTTTCAGACTATTTTCTGTTGGAGGCAATTTCTCTGTTGTTTTAGATATTGCAAGTATTGATCTTAAATCATCGATGGAAGATATATCGGAATTATTAGTGTACAATCTTAAAACAAAGTTGTACATTTTTTTAAATAATCTATCATTAAATTCTTCAATAGCGACGCCTTCAAGTAACTCACAGTAAGACATATATGTCTTCCAGCAAATTTTTTTTCCGACTCCACTCAATTGGCCTGTCGTATCACATCTTGTCAGTGCATGAAAAGCAATTAGATGTTTTGGAAGTAACGGGTTCATACTGTGAATTGGAATAAAACGAACTGAATTCTGGTTACCAACTTTCATCCAAACTTGCAATGCAATGTCTGTTGTGCAGAGTCTTGGTAAGCCTGCTAAGGCCAAGAATTTTAAAGATTATGCTGACATATTTAATGCAATAATATTTAGAAATAAGTACAACGCACAAAGGATAGATGTAGTTTTTGATCAATATATGGAGAAATCGATTAAAAATTCCACTCGTGTAAAAAGAGGCTCTGAAGCAACAATTAATAGAATAATAGATACAACTGATACACCGTTACCGCATCAGTGGCATTTATTTATTCATTCTATCTTTAATAAAAGACAGTTGACTAATTTCCTGTCGAATCAACTGATTGCCTATTCCAACACCGTTAACGTAGAGTTCGCTACAAGTGGTGGATTTTCTTCCGTTTTAGACTATAAAACAAATTTTCAAGTTCAAGATGAGTTATTAAGCTCAAACCATGAAGAAGCAGATATAAGAATTCTGCTTCATATTCTATCTGCTAAAAGGGCTGGATATACGAGGTGCATAGTAAACTGCAAAGATGCCGATGTGTTAGTTTTATTAGCCCATTTCAAGAAACATCTGAATGAAAGTTGGTAACCAGAATTCAGTTCGTTTTATTCCAATTCACAAAATTAGTATGAACCCGTTACTTCCAAAACATCTAATTGCTTTTCATGCACTGACAGGATGTGATACGACAGGCCAATTGAGTGGAGTCGGAAAAAAAATTTGCTGGAAGACATATATGTCTTACTGTGAGTTACTTGAAGGCGTCGCTATTGAAGAATTTAATGATAGATTATTTAAAAAAATGTACAACTTTGTTTTAAGATTGTACACTAATAATTCCGATATATCTTCCATCGATGATTTAAGATCAATACTTGCAATATCTAAAACAATAGAGAAATTGCCTCCAACAGAAAATAGTCTGAAACAACATTGTTTGAGGGCATATTATCAAACAAAAATTTGGCTCAGTAGTTTGGAACCACAACCCGAATGGCCAAATCTTTTGGAATTTGGATGGATGATTGAAAATGATCAAATCGTACCAGCCTTCCAGATACAAGCAGCAGTTCCTGGAGATCTCAGCATTTTAACTACTTGTCGTTGCAAAAAAGGTACGAAGTGATTGATTTTTAATTCATTAACATAATAATTATCAAATAATAAACATTTATTTCAGATTGTACAAGTAAGGTCTGATCATGCAAAAAAAAATTTGAACTGTATTGGTTCCTGTTACTGTATGGGCAAAAAATCATGTAAAAATAGCGTAGTCAACCATAATCAGCAATCAGAAACTATTTTTATTGAAGATAACTCTGAGAGTGAATAAATATTTATTTTTGTTTCTTTTAATATTATTATTGTCTTAAAACCCTAACCAAATTGAGAGCGGCATGGGCCGCTACGGGGCGAGCGCGGGGGTGCTACTGCGGCGTAGAACAGTGGGAGAAGCGAAGCATCGTGAGTCACAGATCGACAGCGTGCATGTGGGTTTTTGAAATTATTTTGCAATATTTTACATTTAGTAAAATATCTCGTTTAAGATAACTCTAAAAATTAAAATTTAAAAACCAGTACCTTTCATACAGAATAATACACATTTTATAAAGAATGAATTTTCGTGCTAGGTTGATAGTTTGGGAAATAATGGCGTGTAAAGCGAAAAAAGTCCAAAAAAATCCCGATTTCACTGGTGTACTGAAACGAATAAATTGAATTAGAAGATTTTTTCTCCCTATAAACAACGTTAGCTTCCCAGGATCATTAATATTTTAAAAATACAAAACGTACAAAGATAATTTTGATACTTCGGGATAATATGCTTTACCATCTAAGGTTATCGAATGTGCAGTCAGATGAATTTTAAATTTTGTGCCCTTATGCACAGGACGATTTTTTGACGACTTGCGGATTTCGAATCTATAAGGCATAAGCAACAAATTGGACTACTTCAACAATTTTCACTCTGAAGTGCCCACTAACTTTTTATTTAAGGGTCTTCTCGCAGCGCGGGCACTCTACTATGATTTAATATAGATTTGTGTTTCAATTTAAACGAAGTTTTTCACAAAATCAGGTAACAACTAAGGTAAGTGCAGTTAGTTACTACACATTTCCAGAAATAAATGTGAAATTTAATATTACAGAAATGTTGTACCAAATAGCAAATAAATGTAAATTGTGTTGTTGTAACCGTTTCTTTATATTGTTGTCTGTGAAGGCGCTATGTTTACACAGCCCTTAGTTTTTACCTATGTTAATTTCTTTAATATTATATGCAGGGTGTCCCTAAATTGCCTTAAAAGCTTCAGGTAGACTTTTTATTTTAAGAATTCTTTCTAGTTTTTTTATACGATGGTGTTAAAGTTCATACCTTCAGTGCATAATTTTAGCCAAATGGTTATAAGAAATTAAGTAAAACATGTGTTTGCTTAACGAGGAAACTTAAATTAATTCAAAACCGCTAATTAGTATTGAATTAGCAATTGAGTTCTTCGTTTGGAAGTACTGTTAAAAATCATACTTTTGGTAAAAGTACAATTTGAGAATAATGCAGGTGCATGGGTACGGTGTAAAAACTTCGAAAATCTGTTGTTTTACGTTTTGACACTGTGTCAAGTAAATCAATTTTAAACTGACATTACGAATTCTGCTTTAAATTCGCCTTTAGTTCGTATTATTGAGTTCACTTATGTCTTGGCCATCATATCCACGTACTCGTTTATAACATACGCCATGTATGCTATAAACGAGTAGGTGGATATGATTTGGATTCTTGCGGAGTGTGAGGGAAACTGCAATGAGGCTGCTAGGGTTTACGCTCAGCGTTTTCCTAATAAAAAACATCTAAGCCTCGTAGTAATTCGCTGCAAATCACAGTGTTGTTTCAGATGCTTTAACTGGCTCGTATGAGGAAACTAAGCGCGATAGGAAGTTCCTGTTTGCAATTTTGAGGTCTATATGGGTTGTAGAAAAGGTGTACCTGAAGCTTTTAAGGCAATTTAGGGACACCCTGAATATATATACATATTTCTCATTCAATATATTTAATATCTATTCGTTTTAAATTCAGTATGCGGCTAGGGCCTATGGAGTTCCTTAATCTGCCACTGTATAAATATAACTTATTATCCTTAGTATAACTAACCAATCAGCAAATTACTTGACAGCTTCATTAAGTGTTAACCAGGGATTATCAGGCAACGTTCGGTGAAGCAATAGCGATATATCTTGAAGTGGACTATACTATGATCCGTCATGTCCAACAGTAACACAGGATTTAAATTCGTATGTTTATTATTATTATTAGCCTTACACCGAAAGGTAGAAAGGCTCTGGATTAAGTAAGTATGTTTATTCTCGAGTTATTATGAAAATAAAATATAGGTAGGTGGTGTTAAGTATTCAGCTGCCGGATTCGAACTCTCGGAAGTATTAAGATTTGTAGACCAGGCGTTAACCAGTGCGCTACGCAGGCGCTGTAGGTTGATTGTATGCTTCAGTTGTGTTATAACAGGTGACTAATATTATTTCTAAAAATTTTTTATTTAACACTTCGTTACTTATTACAAAATAGAAAAGTAAACTTTACCCCCCCCCCCCTCAAGTTTATTTCAAATAGGATTGTTAAAAGAAAGAAAGGTAATAATTTAAAAAATGCTTGTACTTTCCCTGCATGCTGTATAAAATAAAAAATCCAAAATGCAAAATATTAGGGAATCTACGATTGCAATTCTTATAAACTTTGTAATTATAATTTTTGACATGGAAAAACGGTTATACTTCTTCTTAAAATTCATTGTGGGTTTCAGTTTATACAAAAGAGGGAGAATACAGGATTGTCATGCGGTTAAGATTAAAGACTTTTCTTTGAAGAATCTGTTCAATAGCTTTGTCAGCATGACCGCAATGTCGACAGAAACGTCGCGATTTTTCAGTTACGCGAAGGAGCGTTAGATGGTTCTTAATCAATTTCTTTTGTGCTCGAAAGTATAGGAAACGTTTTGATTGAAAGACTAACAACATCATCGCACAAAAAGACTACTCGAGATTGCATTAGATTTGAAAACAAGGAAATTTTTCACGGGCGCTTGCATCAATAACCGTTATGGGCTTGCAGATCGTAATTCCGGTTAAACACTTGAAATCCAGTGCACGAGTAGTAATTTCACGGAAGACCGCTTACTTATATAAAGCTTCACCGACCTATTAACTTGATCGTAATGGAATAAAAGAAAACGTATCGCCGTTATTTATAACAAAAAATAAAGCACAGTTGTTTGTAATTAGCGTAATTTGATTAAGCGCGTCCTGAGTTCTTCAAAACCCGGAGCACTTCCCACGTTTTATTTGTAAGCGCATACCGGTAACCTTAATTTGAATGAGTAATTAGTTGACAACAGAAAAATCCAAATTTTTGTTTTCAAATTCTCCCAACTCCGAGCGCGATGCTGGTGCATGAAAGTGCACGAAAAACTCGAAGCGGGAAATGAATTTTTTATTACAGAATATTGCGGCGAGCTGTGTACCGGTTGTAGTTTTTATGAACAAGTTATCGCGTACCTAACGGCGGTTTAAGCAGTTTAATCAAAAACTTTTAAAAAAATTACCATCGCGTTTATAAAATATTCATTTAAAGCCAAGATTTATGGCCGGGAATGACGTAGCTCTGACGGTCGCCGAGTTAAATTAAAATATTAAAAAAACTATAATGAAAGGTGTTATGATTTCCCAGTTGAGTGAATGAATGTGTGCAACGGAGGTGTGGTTTGATTACAGAGGGTAAATATGGTCACGAACTCGGGGAAAGGCCGTGTTTTATCTATTTTAAAAAACCTTACATCCCTGCACGTTATCTCGCTCTCCTGTAAGGTGAAATATAGCGCAAACCTTAATTTTCCTCGAGCTTCCAACCAGACACATAGTGCATTTTTTATGATCCTAAAACTTTATAGTCAATAATTTTTGGGGGAATTAATTAAAAACCAATTTCCCAGGATTTCGGCGACAGTAATTCGTTTAAAATAAAAATTTATTACCGGCATACTGTTTTGATATCAACAGTTGATAATATATTAACTAACTTTACTACAGCTGTCGATAAAATGAAAATTAAATGTTTAACTCACCGCCTTTTTAATAAATGAAACAAAACCATATCCTTTGGACTTTAATGTCTGCGGATCTCTCACTACTCTGCAGTCTCTGAAAAAGAAAGATTATAATATTAATTACGTCATTTTAATCGTAAATAAAAATAGTTATACTCATGCATTTTTCAAATATTTGCTTAATGAGCATCTAATATTTCAGATTAACCCTTTATTACTTATACACTCTAAACATTTTAAAGAAGTATCGAAGAAATACAGCCAGGGTTATACAGGGTGTTTGGTTCACCGACGTATATCTGAGAGGAGGTGGTAGGTGAGTCGATTTGGAACTTATTTAATCAAAAATACCCTTATACAAAGTGTCACGGTTTCCGAGATAAAGCCAACTTAGTGATTTAAGTAAACTAGACGATTTTTGCTACTATGAATTTTAATTAGACCCTATTGCAAGTTTTTAATTCATTGTAACTTTTATTTTAATAATCTTTGATATCTATTTCATCAAATAAAACTATTTCATACACTCCACATGTGATAAAAAAAATCTGGAGTCGGCTAAAGTTCAAAAATGTATTCTTTTGATATCAAACTTTGATTTAGTAAGCCACGTATAAAAAGCAATTACAAAACAAGATACGTTCAGATGTGTTTAAAAACTTCCAAGATGTCTGCCCTTTCTATTGATGTATCACACTCTAATTATTACCTGCAAATTTTCGAAATAAAAGGCATTTGAAGACAAAGCGACACAATTTTTTAATAATAAAAATTATTTTTTGTAACAAAAGGCAGAAATGAATGAAATATTGAATGAAATATTTATTTACTAATTTTCGTTCTCGAAATGTGCATCACCGTCTCTAATACAATACCGAGCTCTTCGGCGCATACCAGTAGTGGTTACACATAACCTCATTTCCTCTCGCATTGTTACAGCTGCCTCAGTAACTCTTGTAACAAGATGGTTTCTATCTAGTATTTCTTCACTATAAACCAAATCTTTCATACGTGTCCACACATAATAATCGACGGGGGTTAAATCTGGTGATCGGGCTGGCCACAATATTGGCCCATTTTGCCCCATCCATCTACTAGGAAATCGATCATTTAAAAAATCCCTAACAGCAATCCCATAATGCGCAGGACATCCATCATTTTGAAATATTCCTTGTTGTCTTACATCTAGTGGTATTTCTTCCAAAATATCTGATAGGTTGTGGGTCAAAAATTCTAAGTAGTTTTCACTATTTAAATGGTCCGGCAAAAAATATGGACCAATTAGGACTCGACCTATTACACCTGCCCACACATTTACGCTGAATTTACGATGAGATGAAATTTGCTTTTTTATATGGGGATTCTCTTCTGCCCAGTAATGCTGATTGTGAAAATTAGTTATGCCTTCACGCGAAAATTTAGATTCATCCGTCCACAAAATGCTGCTTAGAAACCTTTCGTCTTCTATGGTGGCATTCAAAATAAATCGACAAAAATTATTTCTACGAATTGGATCACCTTCCTCAAGCCCTTGTACAGGTGTGTAATGATAAGGATACCTTCCTTCAGAATGTATAACTTTTTTTTTCACACATTCATACTACCGTTCCCCCCCCCGGAACCGCTTTCGCATTACTTCAGGGGGGTGCGGGCGTCCCTTACATACTAAACATTCATGCAACATGCACCCTAAACTTAACTAACCAAATGCGGTTGCCCCAGTCGGGATTCGATCGCCCCAACGGAGCAACCGCATTTAGTGTGACCTCGAGTGGCCAATGCGTTCTCGCACTCGACCACCGCGGTCCCTCAGAATGTATAACTGACCATACCTTCCATATCGACAAATTAAGTTCTCGAGCAACTTTTCTTGTACTGTTAGTGGGATCTGCTTCAAATGTATTCAAAATTCGTTCATCTTCTTCAGGGCGATGTCTTTGATTATTAGTTCTAGGTTCTACGTAATGCAGGTTACCAGTTTCACGAATTCTACGATATGTACTAGCACGGACACGTGAGGTAGTCTTCTTTCAGGAAATCTTTCACGCTAGAGACGTTGAGCAGCAGCTGCGCTACCGTCGGCCTTCCCATACATGAATAAGATATCAGTATACTCAATATTAGAGTAAGTAGCCATCACAACATAATAGTTCAACAAATGAAGAAAATTCTTAGTAAGTGGTTTAACAAAGTCAATTCAACTGGAACTCAATGCAGCACAACCAAGTTACAACACATGAAATTACAAACAGTTTGAAAAACATGGAGATTAAAACAACTGATATTATTTACAAATACAAAGCTACCTGATTTGTTTGTTTTTGTCTAATTTTTGTTAATCAGTTTCTAATAAAATTTTGTCGCTTTGAATTCAAATGCCTTTTTATTTCGAAAATTTGCAGGTAATAATTAGAGTGCGATACATCAATAGAAAGGGCAGCGATCCTGGAAGTTTTTAAACACATCTGAACGTATCTTGTTTTGTAATTGCTTTTTATACGTAGCTTACTAAATCAAAGTTTGATCTCAAAAGATTACATTTTTGAACTTTAACCGACTCCAGATTTTTTTTATCACATGTGGAGTGTATGAAATGTTTTTATGTGATGATATAGATATCAAAGATTATTAAAATAAAAGTTACAATGAATTAAAAACTTGCAATAGTGTCTAATTAAAATTCATAGTAGCAAAAATCGTCTAATTTAGTTAAATCACTAAGTTGGCTTTATCTCGGAAACCGTGATACTTTGTATAAGGGTATTTTTGATTAAATAAGTTACAAATCGACTTACCTACCACCTCCTTTCAGATATACGTCGGTGAACCAAACACCCTATATAATAGCCATGAAGCTATGTAATAAACAATACTTTATAGTGCAATCATACATAAAATAATTTTTCTATCTATGTTATTCATAATAAGTGTTGACACTTTATGTCAAAATCATGGCTACTAGATTACATATAAATAAAAGTTCAATGATTCAACGGTTTGTAACGAAAAAGTAAAAATATCTCTGAAAATATCGATTTTAGTTAAAGGATAATGTTCATAATAATTGTGAAAAATAAACGTGCCTATTCAAAAATGTAATAGTAATATTGTGTTTCATACGAAATAAATGAGAAAATGCTATTTGAAGTAAATTAAATTTGCGCTGGTGTAAAAACACCATGTATAATAATATTAATATTTGGTGGTAGAGTCGTTTTAGTACATCACTGGGCTATATAACTGGGCATTATATATTCTCAATTAATCGGAATACTCACGCACCGACCTTGTTAAACCTTGCGCCGCCCAAACATTTCCCCTTTCTTAGATAAACTCGGCAAGGCATCGTAAAAAACAAAATAAAAACAGGAAATTGCTGGAAATATAACTTTACGATGAATTCAAAAATGTAAAAATATAAAGGTTATTGTATTTAAACAATAATACCTTTAACCGTTCCGCTGCAGCGAATCACTCTGTATACTTACAAAATATTTTTATAACGTACACATTTTGGTACTACATCACTTTAGAAACACGAAACTTTCCAAATCATTTTAATAATGCCAATATTTAACTTTGACATACTAATGAGCAACTCTTAAGAGAACTTTTTATTTGCTTGTACCGGGTACAAATCAAAAAACTGAATCGCAGTATTCTTTAGGACAAAACCCACGATTAAAGTTTTGACCCATAGTACTTACAGACACATGATGTGAGGGTTATTAGATAAATTTTACTTTACCAGGGAAGAAACTATAATGCCGTAGCCTATGTTGTTTCTTTGAAAATAAATATATAGAAAAATAACAGTTATAGAATCAGGACAGTCCTAAGCAAGGATTGAAACGGAAAACTTCTACTGCTTGTAAAATAAATTATAGCCATTTCAGTAGAGAAAACGAAACATAAATGTACAATAGTTCAGTAGCATCCTTCCGGAAAAGTACTTCACTGTTAAAGATTAAAATTGTACTTTGGAATTTAATCTATTTCGGTGATTAAAACCAGTTTTAATTACACTTTTTAAATTTAAAGCTACTTTTAAGTACCTACTTGTTTGGTGTATAATCCTTTTAATCTTTTAGCCTAATAAAAAGTTTAAGTAATAATATACGCAATATTAACCTTCCATTGCTTCAGTTTTTAATAATAATATGGGAAAGTGTCAAATTCACCATCAAGTAGGGTTCGCCGTCAAAAATGAAATATTGTTTTCAGATGCGTAAAATTACTTTACGTTTATTTTTGATTTTTAATTTTATATAAATCTGGCATTATATTTCTGAATAATGGAGGACTACTATTAAAACTTTTAAATATTTTCCAGAGGTAAACTGTCCTTATGACTAAAAATAATTTTGTAGGCTTTTGTGGTCTCTATTATCGCCACACATTCAAATAAATAGAAGAAACGCGTCGCGTGGACTGGCCTGTAGTTCCAATAATAATCTCTATGTAGGTTGTTTTAAATTAAGGAAGAAGTTTAGAGCTTTCAAGCAATGGAAGTACACTACATTCATAATAATACAAAATGTTTGCGTTCAATAATAAGTGCCTCACTCTAGTAGTAAGTTTATTATTCAATTATAACCTAACAAAAGTCGTAAGAACTAAACCGTGTTCAAAAACTCCCACGTTTATAGTAGGCTGTGCATCAGTTATGCGTCGGTAAATGTATGTCGCTTCATAACCAGCTGCCGAGCCGCAAACACCTGATGTTTTGAGGTTATCTAAATAATTGTTATTTGACAGTTGATTACTTGTCTCTCCTGTAAGTAATTAGTTCCAAAATCGCATTATGTACTAAAAATTATTTCTTGTAGGTAGAATTTGCGCATTACAAAATGGTGTAAATTAAAGTTCCTCGTTTATAACCTCAATTTATTTTGAAGTTTATTTTGGTTCATGTTTAAGTAAAGACATACTGTGTCTCTTGTTTTATTAACTCATGGCCTACTCCAAACGTACTAGTTTTTGAACACCCGTTACTATCAAATGTAAAATATGGCACGAACAAGATGAAGTCATTGTCTTACATATTACATTTTAATTAAATTATTTAATAATCAAATCTATGCGAGATATGTCGTTTCTAAGTATATAATAAATATTTTTTCTGCTCATAGAAATCTTTGAAGTTCCACAAATAAAATTCAAATCTGAAATGTTTTTAAATGATTTCCTAATCAGTATATTACCAATTACCGACTTCTGAATAACGAGGTATTGAATCTTTACGCTGAGGTTATGTTGGGAACTTTATTTTCTGATAGATGTGTTTGGCTCCAACAACCACAAACTACATATATCACATATTTTCAATAGAACCGGAACATGTACAGACAAAAATTAAATAGGAAAACCAAGAAACAAGAAAGATCCCACCCAGCTGAATACAATTCAATATCCTTTCACGAGCATCGGTATAAAATCTGTGTAGCAGATTGTATCTTAAATTGGTGTTTTGATGCGATTCTGTGTCGTAGCATTAACAGACTGCCTGTCTTTACTGCCACCACTGGCTAATATTGATAAAGACAAATGTATTTACTTCTTGTCGCAACTAAGATCAAACACTGATGCTAGACTCCCAAAGAATCAAAGATTCAGGTATATTTATCAAACAAATTACCAAACAAACGTGTGGTGGAGTCCCCAGGTTCAGCTATTCAACACTAGAGTTTTAAATTTGCCTACAAAGAATCGCGTATAAGATTATAAGCAAAGAAAGACAATGCAGATTCAAATCATCTCTCGTAAACACGGTCTAAAACATTTAAGGGAGGAGCCTTTGTCTGACCTTTTAAGGAGGCTTTTAGAAGAAATATTGCAGGAAATGTTTTCTAAAAGTAAAAACTATTGATGAATGGTCCGGTCGTGATAGTCGTATTTTCATTTTTTGTGCTAGAGCAGTTTTTTATTGTTTGAAAGCAACGTTCTGCTACCGCTATTAACATATGTCCCTAAAACCTTTTAGTTTTTGAATATTTATTTCTTGAACTTGCTGCGGCCTTCCTTCCAGGACAAAAACGCATCCGATTGTTTGGAGTTGACGTCTTTTGTTTGCTGCGATAATATTTTAAATATACAAAACAACAAAATATATAAATCATTTCTACTCTTGAAAATGAGCATATTCCATTAATTCTATTATTTCGTAATGAAACGTAATCAGGATGCTTAATCCCTTTCGATATTAAATGAAATATAATTTGTCCCGTAAACTGAAGCGTAGACAGAAGCACTGTTCTTTCAACTCCAACGATGTCAATGTCTGATATAATTAGTTCCCTTTAAGAACTGTTGTGCTTTGTTTCACGACTAATTCATGCATGCCCAATATTATTACTAATTGAAAACGGTTATTTACCTTCCGTTATGATATTTCATTTACGTATTTCAAACAAACGAAAAGGTGTTTGGGAACACCGGAAATAGACATACAAGCTCTTTAAAAAGTTGGTTTACGCTGTATATCAGCGTTCGTTACTAATAATTAAAATAGTTAAACGGGATAAGACTAGCACTTCAATTGAACTTTCATCAGAAAATATTTTAGTTCTTCTAGTACACTTGTTTGCTACGTACACATCCAAGAACTACACTGCTCCACGAAATGTACGCACCACAACTTACAATCGCAATATTGTTTAAAGTATTCTATGTAATGAAGTACGTTTAATCATAGATAATGCTTAAAATTAAGTAAACCATATTTTATCCAAATTAACAACAATCAACGCAATTTAACAACAATCAAAGAAAAAATTAAAAAAATTAAAATTCGAAAACTGAAAAATTGTAAGTTTACAGCATCACTAGGCTATGTTTCCGCCTCGACTTGTTATGACAGCTTGACAACGACGGTCCATGCTTGAAATCAACACACTTAACTGCTCTTGTTCAAGATTATCCTACATTTCCACTAATGAATTCCCTAGGTCGTTAAGAGTTGCAGGGGTGGTTGAAGGGATCGTACTTGTCTTCCAAGAATGTCCCTGAGGTATTCAATCGGATTCAAGTCGGGACTTCTGGCTAGCGAACAGGAACACTTTTATAATACTACCTCCTAAATTTTGACGTACATGGGCTTATTTATTTATTATTCGTTTCTAGTAGTTATTTAATATGATATTTATTAGGTATTTAGAAAGTAATCATATAATTTAGTTATTTAATTTAAGCTGTTTGTTGTCAACTCTAATTATTATAAACTATGTACAAAATAAGAAATAAATAATCGCTTACTATTCACTCTTAAATAAATTCTGTTAAAATTGTAAAACGACGTTTAAGCATTATAAGTACTGTTTGTTAAATAGAATATTTAATAACTCAACTAAAATCGTGCAGTAGATATCTAGAAATGTCTGCCACAACCATTTAAATAATATTTACATCTCAATTTATGGCAAAATTCTGAAAAAGCGCTGTATTCTAATGGGCGCGCTTAACTAGCGTATGACCACTATTTCGTGGGCGCTCCGGCAATGAGCAGGCCTGGTAGGTATAGGTGGCCTTGGCCTACCTCATACAGACCCATAAGTTTATTACCACTATTCTCCAAACTATTCGAAAGACTATTCCTGAAAAAGCTAACCCCTATTCTCGAAGATCAAAAACTGATACTCAATCATCAGTTTTGATTCAGGAGTCAACACTCAACCACACAACAGGTCCACAGGGTAGTAGACAACATTAACAATGCCTTCGAAAGCAAAAGTTACTGCGCGGCTGTCTTCCTTGGCGTTAGCCAGGCCTTTGACAAGATCTGGCATGAAGGTCTGCTCTACAAGCTCAAGCAGGCCATCCCTTATACTTACTACCTGATTATTAAATCATATCTTGAAGAAAGAAACTTTCAAGTAAAATTTGGAGAAGCTTTATCAGACCTCTACCCTATCAAATTTGGAGTCCCGCAAGGAAGCGTTTTAGGGCCAGTTCTGTACAGCTGACATTCCTACAAATCCCAACAATATGATTGCAACCTACGCTGACGATACAGCAATTCTCTCTACTAATCCCGATCCTATATTAGCTGCTCGAAACCTACAGCAAAATTTAAACGATGTATGTGATTGGTTCAAAAAATGGCGATTCAAAATTATTGCTCAGAAATCTCTTCACATTACCTTCACTAAACGAAGAGGCACTGTCCCTGACGTTAACATGGATGGCCAGCACTACCCCGAGCAGAATGTGTAAAATATCTCGGCATGCATCTTGATAAAGGCTTAACCTAGAGAATGCACATTTGGACCAAGAGGAAGAAGAAGAACTACTATTGGTTAATTGACCGTAACTCTAAACTCTCGCTTGCCAACAAATTATTAGTTTACAAATGTATATTAAAACCGATATGGAGTTATGACATCCAGCTGCAGGGCACTGCTTCTCACTCAAATATTGAAATTTTAGAACGATTTCAGTCTAAGACACTTCGCATGATCACTAATGCACCCTACTATGTACCCAACAAAGAAATCTTGAATGAGCTGAAAGTGAAGACTGTGAAAGAAGAAATAGTTAAGTGTGGTGAAAAATATCTACTGCGATTAGAAACACATCCTAATCTACTAGTGTCAAACTTGCTCGATGATAGTGACCAAGTGCGTATACTTAAACGTTTTAAACAGTTAGATCTGCCTTCTCGCTTTTAGCTTGTCAGACTTTAAATTAACAAGTGTAAACTAGATATACCTTTAAGTAAAGTCGCCATGAGGAACGTCAAAGGGCGTTAACTTCACATGTAATTACCAATGATATGTATTAATTGTTAGTCATCTGATTTGCCTATTGCTAATGTATCAGATTGCAAATAAATCTTACCAGAAAAAAAATTTCTTGGAACAGTGTATATCCTTTAAACGGCAGAATCAACCACCTTCAAAAAGTTGACTGACTGTAGCATAATGTAATGCATGATAATCTGCAAAGCAAAAAAACTTATTACAAGACAAGTATATATTTTTTCTTAGCTACTTAACTTTGGACACTGAGTTTCGAGCATTATTAGTTCCCGCAGAAATGCAGTCCAAATTTACAGGGTAGTAAATATTCTGAAACATTTATGGAATAATTAGGCATCATTGGTTGGCCATACGTTGGTATAAACATTTGAATGATTTTCTTTATGCCAGTGTCACGCCGTATTTGGTAGTTGTAGTTTTCTTTGAACATTTCGGAAACAATGAATGTACCAGTAGGCGAAAAGCTGAATATCCGGTAAGAAATTAACCAGTGGAAGTCGATCCGACGTTAAGTACAAGGCAAATGGGTATTGTATAGCAATAGAGTATTAATCGAACTAGTATTCAACGAATTTTGAAACACCACAAGTTTTATGCCTACAAAACTTATTTGCTGCAAGAACTACATGAAGACGACTTTGACTTCTTTTTAAAGCCTGTTTTTCTAACAAATGCACTGTTTTCTGTAAGTGGTACAGTCAATCACCATAATATTCGCTATTGGTCAGATTCTAATCTGAGGATATTTCACGAAACACACACTCAACACTTTGAAAAATTAAATGTTTGAGCTGACATTTTTGGTGATCGTCTTATAGATCCATTTTTCTTACATGCTAATTTGACTGGACATACGTACTTCGAATTGTTACAATATAACATTGATAAAATGTTATCATAGAGAATGAAGATCATTATCTCGTAGATCATTTGACATTCCAACATAAGGGGACAGGAGGACAGACCTCCTCTGCATTATGCACTGGTAGCTCTACAGTTTTTGTATCGAAGGTTACCGTGTCAATGGATTCAGTGAGCCACCCTGCAATTACTACAATCATTGAATTCAATGTAGAATGATTTTATTTGGGAAAATAGACCATTTGGTTTTCTTCGTTTATTTTATTTGGCACTTCTGTCATGGAATTTGCAGAACTGTGTGACGGTCACAAACTACAAGTTGCCATCAAATGATTTTTCTTAAAATTGTAATGCATTTTGTTTAGATTATAAATATTTCTGTATGGTAATTTTCTACTCCTACTGTAAATATTTTGCAAACTGCACAACATGATATATAGATGTTACTAATTCCTAAACGATCATAATTTCGTTGTTTTTTGTGATCTATTATGTTAAACATTATTGCACTAAACACATTGGGGTCTAAACTATATCCATGTCTAACTCCCCAGGAGAGAAGATCGATACGTCTCGTAAGAGATAAAGCACTCTAAGAAGAACAACTTCACATTGCTCCTGTATATCTTCTGTCAAGTTATTTATTACATTTATTTCGATTACATTGTTTAATTTCTAAATGATCTTGATGGCTTACATTTAATCTTTTTCTCGTAGTTCATCTATAAATTTTATGAGTGTTTGTATGGTTATAAGCAAATATTAATAATAATAATCTACGACATCTGGTAGTCCAACCCCGTCACTTATGTAAAAACAACAATACTTCTTTATTATATTACTGTTCTGTACAAGGTGAGAAGCGCATGTAAAGATTGCCACACCGATCCCATACAGGTGTAATTTTTACAGAAATAAAAGTAATTACAATCAATAATACCCACATTTATTATTTTCACCATTCTGAGTTCTACAAATAGAATGTATTTTACACAAACCATAAAACACATACAACCAGTTTTTATAGTTAAACAAATACAATCAACTGTTCTGAATATCCCTGTGAACTCGCAAATTTTAAACTATCAGGAAGGATACTGGATTTAATACAATTCTAAACAATTACTCTAGCACCAACTTGTCTTATAGCATTTGTTCTTCTTCATTCAGGGGCATCGTTTGGTTTATATGTTCAGTTATTAAACCGATAAACGTTTTCATAATGAACTTGAGTAGTAGTGTTATTCCTCGGTACAAGGTTCAGTTTTACGGCATTTTTAATATTACCGCAACTGTAATATCGAGTGTTTAAAGAAAAAGAGTCGAGTTGACCATGGATGCATTTTGTTAATGTAAACGCACATTAACTTTATACAGGGTGGCCCACCGAAAACGATAAAGACGTGTTCTGTATTGTATTTGTAATTTATGCCAAGGGTCATGTAATACGGTATTTCAGTTCTTCAACCCCAAAATTGAGGTGATTTTCGGCCTTAAATTTTAAACGGCAAGGGGTATCGAAACAAATACCATTTGAAAGATTGATGAATTAGATTTACATGAGTGTTTTTATTTTTGGAGTCCCAGCATTCGTTCCCGCGGAAATACAGTCCAAACTTTAAGGGTAGTAAATTCACTGGAGCATTTATGGTATAATTGTTGTATTATTAATTGGTTGACCATAGCTTGGCGGAACCATTTGAAGATTTTTTTACATCACATTACTCCATATTTCGCAATTGTCGTTTTCTTTGAACATTTAAAATAGTTTATCAGATTTCAGAAAGAGTTGAAATAATTGCGTTTTTATGCGGAAACAATGAACGTCTCAGTAGAAGCGCTGATTTGTTAACCTGCAGCATGCTACAAGAACCCAACTTTGACCGCCGTTTGCAATATTGTGAGACTATTAGTGAACGGGCGTTAAAGAATCAAAATTATCTTTTTAACGCCTGTTTTTCCAACGAGTTCACTTTTTTCGTAAATCGTACACTGAATCACAATAATTTTCGTTATTGGTCAGTTTCCAATCCGAAGATATTTTTCGAAACATACTCAACGCCCTGAAAAATTAAATGTTTAATATGGTATTTCTGGTGAACGTCTCGTTGGCCAATTTTCTACCAGGTTATTTGACTAGACATACTTATGTACTTGGAATTGTTACAAGATAGCATTGATTCAATGTTAACTGATAGTACAGGGAAGGTGATCGTTACTTCGAAGATTATTTGATGTTCCAACAGGATGGAGCTCCGCTGCATTATGCACTGGTGGATCACAGATTGCCAAGTCAATGGATTGGAAGAAGAGGCGCTATTGAATAAGGTCACCAAATTGATATCCGCTAGATATCTTTTTGCGGGGTCATTTAAAGCATAACATGTCAACGCAATCAATCCGATTAGGTATTTACAAGATTTGCAACAACGTATACTCAGCGAATGCCATCTAATCCCTCCACAAATGCTTCGGAATATACTACATTTTGAACAGAACTTTTATTGCTGTATGAACGCTGGTGGTGCTCATTTCAAACATTTACTACCCTGAACCTTTAGACTGCATTCCTCCGAAACTAATATTTGGAATGAAAAAATAGCACTACTGTGAAGCAAATCCATCGATCTTTCAAATGGTATGTCTTTTGATACCCCTCGCTATTTAAATTTTTTAGGGTAAAAGTCACCCCAATTTTGGGACTGCTGATAGGTGAGCAGAAATAGCTGTATTACATGTCCCACTGTCAAATTCATTTGATATGTTCGGTGGTCCACTGCAACTTATAGGTAGGTAATGCTAATTTTCCTGTACGTTCGCAAATAATCCTTAAACATTGTAGTGGAAGGCAAGGATTACTATTTCGTTGGATTGTATGGTTATTTGTGATATTTTTCTGCAACTACACAAAATACTTGTCCACGTAATAAAAAAGTAATTTTGGTTATATAATAATACATCATTAATCTTAAATACCCATAATGCTAAAAATATACAGAGTAATTTAGAATTAATGTTAATTTATTAATATTATTTTAGAATACGTAGTTCATTACAAGACAAAATTCCATGGCAAGTAGTTATCACCTGTAGATATTTCGCTTTTCTTATCATTTAATTACATCGCACTTTTGTTAATTAATTTGTTATCCTTTAATTACTCTGCGTGTAAATCAAAAACACTAAGAGGGCTTCTGAAAGCAAGATCGTTTACCTGCTCCTCCCGCGATAAATCTTTGCTTCTGTTCCTTTTATACAAATTTCCTTCGACAGACATTAGTTTGAAAATAGGTCATTTTTTACACTTTAGCGATTGATCTGTACAAGAAAGGTCACGGTTATTTATTGGTTTCCGGACAATTTTTGCTGAAAGCTCGAATCCCAGGAAATAAAATGGTTGACCTATCTAGCGCCTCTGAATGTATGTTTTAGAATAGCAGACATCAATCTATGAATTCGAAAGCTTGTACTTGTAGAACGGTTGAGTAGTCCTTTTATTGTGTTTGTTGTCAAACACGGTTATCAAATTTTCTGTACAACTCTAGTTTCAGCTTTCATTTGTGGTGCAAAATATATTCCTATAACATCAGTTATTGCGTAACAAATTAATTTGCCAATACGGTAACAATATAAAGATAAATTATTTTCAATTTGTCTTTGAGCAAACCAATTACTAAAGCAATAAATTTATAAGGAAAATTATCACCGCAACCGGATAAAATTAATGGACCGTCTTACTATTCGGTAACTTATGTTATCAGAGAAAATTCCAGCGAAACCAAATGGAACAGCAAAGTACCCTAACATATTTTACAGAAGAGGTAGCTACTAACCAATCTGAATATATTTTTGGGAATCGGTTCTTAATTTTACATAATGATCATGTATTTGAAGAAGTACTTGTAAGTTTATGGCACGGAAAAATTTGAGAGATAAGTCGACTGTTCGTAAAGAAGTATCATCTATCTCTCAGCTGGTATTCCGCAAAATCTGACAGTTTTCTTGCTCCTCTAGTAGATTACATATCTGATGATGGAAGCACCGATGAGTAATTACTATTGAATTATCTCGACAAAAAGGCATGACAAAGTATAGTTAATTCGCTTCAGCCAAAGGTTTCTTATAAACATTATTGCGAAGTTAATATTAATGATAATTAATTATGCTTCTGTTCATTTACATACATTTTAGCGAAGAGAAGAATTTGCAAATAATTGTTATAATCGACAAGACATTTTACAAGGCTAAGTAATAATTTTGGAGAATACATTCAAATTAAGCGTTACTTGGTTAATTATTTCCAACACCTCGCGAATTGCATTCCATTCGGGAGTTATAATATCCATCTGATATTTTTTTCTACCAACGTATGCTTAACAGTGCATGCTTGATCGCTATTTTGTTTTCTTGCATACATCAAACGACTTCATGATTGCAGAGTCTCAGACAAATATGAAATAGCCGTTTTGTAATTTTCGTTTCATTTCAGAAAGAATAGCTATGGCATATAATTTTATAAACAATTGTCAAGTGAACTGTTTTCCTTCTTTGGTATGCATACACAATAATAATCTTTTTGTTTATTTCAGCATAGATAATATTTTTATTACAGAATCTTTCTTCTTCTTCTTCGAGTGCTTTATCTCTAAGATATTCTTAAATGTACTAAAAGCGAAATGAAATATAAATTACAAATTATTTGCAGGAATACTAAGTAATGCTGATAATAAGATACGTGGTGCATATTTGTAAATACTGTAAACTTATGTGATATATATATATATATATAAAGTTAAA
>JABXWE010001058.1:0-25334 GCA_014611495.1 Limonius californicus
AAATGATAAAAACGTAATTTTTGGACATCTCGATTTTGCTTCATGTAATGTCGGCCTACTAATTAAATTCTCCATAAATGCAAAGACATCGTCAACGTTGCCAAGTATAATATTCTTTAAGTGTCTCGTGTGAGGAAACTAAGCACTATACGAAGTTCGTGTTAGTGTTTTTGAGGACTGTATTTCTTACAGAAGAGTGCTACCTGAAGCTTTTAAGGTATTTAAAGGACACCCTGTATATGCTAGTCAGTATTTTCATTCGAAATAGGTAGACATAATGTAAGTTGAGTTGCAGGTAAGGATGTCATAGAGAGTGGATGCAGCATGCGCACGCTGTTGTGAAACTACTTAGGGACACCAGGCAAGCAGTGGGGTAATATAAAAATATTAAAGCAATAGTATTTATAAGCCCGATTGGTGACCTGGGACACCAGACGTATTCTGATTTGCGGTCACAAAATTGTATAGCCGATAGTGTGCAATGCCGCATCCACATTCTATAACATTCTTGGTTGAAAGGGGTTAGGCGTTATGTGCCCCATCTTCTATGCCTATACGTATTTAAATATGCTTTGTTTAATAGTCTATTTAGAATTTATTTTATAGATTTTAAGTAAAATAAAGCAATCGCAAAGTTAATACTTTTCCAGATTTCTTTATAAAAGAAAAGCAAGGAGAACAATTTGTGGAGTTGTGAATATCTACAAGTAACTACTTTGATCGATTAATCAGTCTGATATAAATAAACAATCGTAGTGCTGGTTACCTACATGAAAGAGGAAGTCTACCTCGAAACTACGAGGGCTGTTCTCTTTCTGCTGAGCCTAGTAAAATAATGCATAATTTATTGACAAAACACATTTATTTATGAGAATGCAATGGGCACAAAGCTTACGTACCATCAAATGTTTGTGTAAAATGGTATCAATTGCTTACACACCAATCTTTAAAGTTGCTTCAATAATCCTAGCAGTAACATGCCGGTCCTCTTTAATTATGTTTCGTACAAGACCAATATTCTTTTCGGTAACTGCCGTTTTTTGTTTCAGAGCTCGAAAGTTGTCATTTAAGGAAAGTCGACCACGTTGGAATTCATTCTACCATCGCTTCACGCTAGCTAAGGCACAACTTGTCACCAAACACTCAATTGATGTCCTCAAAATATTGTTTACGATTAAGCTACGCGTGAAATTGTAAAAATCACAGCTCGATAATGCTCTTTATTCAATTCCACGATTTCTTGGGTAAAGGATTACTTTAAAATTATATATTTTAAAAACCTTTAAGTTTATTTCATAACTTTCACTTAAACTTGTAAAGAACTACCTTAAAATGCCAACAAAAATTTGATTCAAAATATCACAGCCTACTAAATAGGCTCAACGGAAAGAGAATAGCCCTCGTATTATATTTACATGTTACAGTTATTAGTTTTAATTTTTAGAAACGTGGAAATCGTATTTAACTGCATACAACTTCTAAGGCTCAGTTTTGCTTATATTATCATATACACTAATTACTTTAATGCAAAAACACCATAACTGGCAGCTAAGTATTGGATATTTCTTCTGCAAGTCTCTGTTACTGGTTGATAATACACGTTCCCACAATAAGCTGTATTGACATAATTTCAAAAGTTTTAAAAGCTGCCATATTGGAGTTTAATTAATTACTGGCATCGGGTCCGAAGGTTTCTGTAATGGAATCCGTACTTTGGTCCTAAGAAGTATAATGATTAATGATTCTAGAGAAAGGATGCTTGAATACAGCTGAAGAGTAATAACATTCAAAATTTGCTTCTCCCAAAGCACCCTTGTTACAAGATCTTAATATAACTTGCTAAAGTAGTGCTTAGTTGTTTTGTTTCTGTCAGTTTAATTACTTTCTGAGGGAAAAAATGGAAGCGGCTAGTTGGATACAAATTTCGGTACTGCATTTTAAGATATCATAGATCCAATCAGGCTTAGCTCAAAAACAATTTCTTCAAAATACCATCGAATAGAGGTATAAGTTGAATCATATGCCACAAGCGCCGTATTTCTTGTTTGGATACTGCAGTCTCGTTAGTGAAGGGAAGTTTGCTTTTAGTTAATTTTGTTGTGTTGTACATTTCAATTATGAATTTTCTATTTTTATTCCATTACACCTGCGGCTTTATGCCAGCAACGCTAATTTTATTTGTTTTACGATGCTCGAGTTAAGCATCTTTTTATGACTTACCAGCAATGCCGTTTCATTTTATACCAGTGGTTCGGAATTTATTTTTCGTGTTTTCTGGAGTTTCAATGTATTTCTCCACGAAGTAAAAAATGAGCGTAAAAAGATTTATTTTTTCAAATCGAATCCCTTGTCTCATAGATCGTTCTGTAATATTTAGACGTTTCCGGTAAAGTCGCAAACTCAGGTGTGGGTGTAGCGTTTATTTTTGATTTAATATGTTTATTAATCTTCCCAAACATGTTACGCCAGTTTGCTTTTATTTTTTTGCTTAACCTATTGATTTACGGCCCCGATTTATTCTACATAGTTGGCATTCTATATTGCTTCTGTTTGCATTGTTGAATTACAATCTAACCCTGGCAAAAACGGATGAATATGTGTTTCCATTAAATTTTTCAGAATATCTTTATATATGCGCATTCATGTGACTTCTCAATTAGGCATATTAACTGTATTGCACTGTTCTGCATATAATACAAAAATATATAAAGGATTTATGAACCGTTGAATGGGCAAAATTTTGTTTTCTAATATTTATCAAATACTCTCTTAAATGTAGAATTTCCTTTTTAGATGTAAAACCTTCTTCTCATATAAATATAAAGTGCTCAGCCTAAGAAATATAATTGTCTTTCTAATATTTTACTTACTTCTATTTAATTCTATTAGATATAAAGTTTCGCTCCTAAATATAATTGTTTTGCTCTGAAGTAAGGTTATACAGGGTTGTTCATGTTCATTAGTGGGTTCAATATTGGCATTATTAAAATTATTTGGAAGTTTCTATTTTTTTTAAGTGACTTAATGCTAAAATGCGCAAATTTTGAAAATAATTTTAAATATACAGGATCACTCACTATGGCGTAGCACCTTTAAGGTATTTTTTAAATAATGTACATTTTTACAGTTATGAATTTAGCGTGAAAATGTCTTTCCTACGATGTCCTGGTTTAACAAATTAATTCGGCGCGTGAGTATTACCATTAATCAAGAATACGTATTTCGTGATTATGTAACCAAGTGATATACTAAAACGACACAACCACTAAATATTAAAAATAAATGGTGAAATAGCGCAAATTTAATTTTTTTCAAAAAGTATTTTCTTTTTTTTCCGTATGGAACATCCTGTATATTATTATACTTTTGAATTGGCACGTTAATTCTCCACAGTTTTTATGAATATTGTCTTATGTGGAAATGGCAAGTACAACAATAACTTTTTTTCTAAACTATTGTTCATTGACGAATCGACTATTAGCCAAAATCGTAGTCCAAAACGAATAATTCGCATCACTATGTAATAGAAAACCTAAGAATTGTAAATTGATGGACAAGAACAATGTTGGGTTGGTACTGTGGGCAATTTTGTGATTGGGCTTCATTTTTTCTTAATACACTTCTATATGGTGCATAATATTTGTATTTAACCAAAATAATTTGTCTCATTTTCTGCAAAATGTCCCTCTAGATTTTATGCAACGTATGTGGTTTCAGCACGACGGTGCTCCGGCACATTTGGCACTTGTGACTCGACAGTTCTTGAATCAAGAATTCGGGAACAGGTGATTAGGTCACGGCGGTGCCATCAATTGACCACCTAGATCGCCAGAATTGATAAAAATAAATAGGATAGGAGGCAACGTATAATATGTAGATGCTGTTGTAGTATATGTAGTACAATTTCCATTTAGTCGCTGCGAACAATACATCCTCATTTTTGAAAAGACTTAACATGTGTATTGAACAGAACAGAGGTCACATTGAACATTTGTTAGAAATGAAATAAAGTCATTTTTTTATGTATCTTATAAACGTGGTAACTTTATGTTAAAATCAAGGCTGCTAGATTAAATAGAAATAAGAAATTTACTAATTCAGAAGTTTGTAATGAAAAATTAAAAACTCATATCTCCGAATATATCGATTGTAGGTACAGGACAAAATTCATAAAAATTGTGGAGGATTAAGGTGACAATTAAAAAATATAATAATGTATAATATACACAGGGAATTTTTCTTTTTAGTATATATTGCCTATGTATACTTTTAAAAAGAACGCGTCAATTACGCCTATTGTGTAGGCAACCAACTATACCGACAACTAAAAAACAGAAATAAACGTCACGGTAGTTGTGAATTATTTGAGTATGAAGGTTATGTTGATGCAGTGTTTATATTAAATAAGTATTTCACCCTGTATATAGTACGCAAATGATGATGTATTTGTTAAATACAAAAATCGACAGGGTGATGTTTCTGTAAGGCCCGTGAACATTGTACTTCCTTTGTACAACAAAAATACATCAGCGGCAAAGTGGTGTAATGGTCAGCATAGGTGCCTTCCAAGCAATTGATCCGGGTTCCATTCCCGGTCATCGCAAATTTTTTTAATTATTATTTTTTGTTATAACTATTAATTATGATTTCTTCAACGTAGCATAAAATATATAATTTCATTTCTTCGGTTAAAACGTGATAATTATAGTTTTTATTTTATGGGAATGTATTACGCATCCTTCTGATTTAAATTTTCTAACAATTGTTTGTATAGTTCGAATACAAGGAATAGGTTTTTCTGGATATTTTAGTGAAAATAAGTCTCTCACAGTACTTAAGCTGTTACCATTCTGATACCACAAAAAACACCATCATAATAAAATTAATGTTTGGTGGTTGTCGTTTTAGTATTAAAATTAGTTTGTTAAACCTTATGCCGACCAAAATTGTCACATTTTGTAGATAAACTTGGCACTGCCTCATCCAAAATTGTGGCAAGACAATTTTCCGCTGAATGCAAAAATATAAATACATACAGGGTGTCATATTTAAAAAATAAAACATTGAAGGTACTCCGCCGTAGCGAGTCAACCTGTATATTAAAACATATTTTTAAAATGTGCGCATTTTGGTACATCATTTAAAAAAAACTTCCAAGTCATTTTATTAATGCCAATATTAGATTTTCACGCACTAATGAGCAATCCAAACAAATACTTTAATTTCGTTGCGCGGTGTAATATAAAGGAGGCGACACCGTCGCACTGGCCTTTGTCTGGCAATGCACATGTGTGTTAGGCGGTGTCAATTTGTGAAGGTAATCTTTGGGAAACATAAGTCGAATTTACACTAGGAAAAACTGCGGCATACCACTTTTAAAAAACTACAAAAATATATTTTGTGTTGGGTTACAATAAGTTTTCTAAAATTTTATGTAGCAAATGATATTATAATAGATACAAGTCGGTCTCTTATTTCAGAATACTATTTATGTATAATAATTTTCTACAAACCTTGTACTGGTTATACGTATTGAGGATGTTATAAGCATACGGGGCTTCATAAATTGCTTAGAAATTTAGAAAGACTATTTGTATGCAGTACGCAAATATCTAAGTAACTTAAGATATTATTCCGTACTAAAAGTGCTGAACAATCTGCAAAAATACTTGTTTTATGGTTACGACGGCAACCTTGCCTAATCCTTAGATGCGTTACCAGACACATGCAAGCGCGACTGTGATAGAGAAAGGCAGTCCAGAGCGACAGCGCTCATATTTCAGAGAGAACTAATATATGTGTTAGGCACAATGATTATATACCTAAGAGAAAATTATAAAATAAACCCCAACGAGGAATAAAATGATAGGAAGACGACAATGCTGTTACTTATGGAGGAAAAGGTATACCTAAAATAGATTATAATTGCTTGTTTCACTTATTGTATGTGTACCATGATTAATATTAGGGCCCCATACGCATTTCCCTTCTATAGTATCATAGAATAATTGAGTAAATGTATGGGAAACATTTTACACAAGTGCTACAAGTACACTTACTGATCATGTTAGCCGACATAAAATCAAATTGATGTCATATACTATCCAACTGAGTAACAAATGATTAGTGTTGGTTTCGGTTACTGTTTTCTTTGATGTGTTTGTGTCGTAAAACATTTATGTTACAATGTTTGCGCCTCTCTCCTACTGCATCAGCGTACATTTTATAGGGTAATAACACTTATTTGATTCAGTTCTATGTGAGTAGAAAGCCCTCCTAATAAATAACAATTGTGTATGAACTTATATTCAGGTTCGTAATGGTGTATTGCCAATACCCGTAATATGAAAAACGTTTTAGTTGGGCCTACATCACCAAGCCAAGTACCTCAATATGATTGTGGATGCTTTCGTTTATTTCCGTTCTTTTATAAGAAAAATTCCATTTAACTTGATGCAGGCCTGAAAGCACTAGACATGAATTTGACGTTGTCATGTCAAAGGCATTTCCTTTTATTTGAACAGGGTTACGATATGAAAATGTTAACTTCATGTAGGAGTGTTCAGTTTTAGCGTTCATCAATATGCATGAAGGGATCGGTTCGCTTTATAATTTTGTTTTGGTCACATCTTCTACTTCGATTTAATATTTATAGATAAACTGCCAGGATCATTTATTTATAATAGCAGTTTTCTTTCTTTAGCATTTACAACGTTTTCCGTTTTACAATATCTGAAAACAATTGGCCATTACATACATTTCATAGATATCTAAAGAATTCAAGTTTTCTTTGTTAATTGAAACACACATTACAACATTAAATATACTTACATACAGTAAAATCTCGCTCGTTATGTCCATCACAAAAAGCAGAAATAATTATGTCGGTGAGGTGATTTACTTCGAAGAAAGCTGTTCTATGAACTGTACATTTTATTGTAATGATCGCAATTTATACTTCTGTGACCATGAGTATACACGTGATTGTAAACAACAAATAATGACTTTCTTTTAGATTCGTAATAAAATAATTACGGAAAATCTAATGAATTGGTTTTTTTGGTTTCTAGCCGTTATAATTCAATATTAATTTGTAAATAGTTTGTATTTCTTTACACGCGGTGATTCCTGGGAGAGTATACGGCTACGTTTCCGAATACAGGCAACCCAAAATACATATTACAAGGGACTGCGATATATAAATTTTTAATGACGGTATTAGGGGGACATGTCAGGATATTGTCATTTGAATTTTGGGTTGCCTATTTTTCGAATGGTAGGCTCGTACTCTCCGGTGAATCATCTGTGTAAAAAACTAACTAAAAAAGACCAGTTGTCAGACATTATCTAATAGTCAGTGTTAAAATTTATTGATTGGAAAAGTACAAAATGCACTGAAATATTGTGGCCTAATCGTGCCGCCAAGAATCGGAAATTTATAAGATTCGATTCTAGATTCTGTAAAATATTGATTCCACAAGAACTGTGTTTGGATTCATAGAATCGAGAATTGCCTCACGCTTCTAGAATTGAGTTTCAAAACTCGATTCTTAGAATACAAAATCATTTTTCAGTTCTACAGGGTGTACACAAAAATATTTATAGACTTGTTTTTAAGTTATTTGGTTACACTTGGTGAGTGGCAGAAATTGTAACTTGTGGAATGCATTTTGGGTTGCCTATTTATCAAATGATAAGCGCGTACTTTCTCGTGATTATTTTTACAGTAAAATACTGTTTGAATCATCGCCAACTACGTTTTTAACAGAAATCGCACAATTTAGTTTGTGCCAATTAAAGTAAATAATGTTTTCTATATGTTCCCATCCCACAATAAAAGTTTCTATATTTATGAAAAATTATAGTTTATGTGTATACGTTTTTTTAATCAAATTTAACTATACCAATTAGCGATACATCGCAAACATGTTTCTCATCAAGCAGATATATGTTTTATGTGAATACGATAAAAAAATGAGCAAGTTATATACTAAATGAAAACGGATTTTATATACTTTAAAATACTACAGTACACGCGAAGGTATGGAACATACCAAATAAAATAGCAACAAATTATTCTCTGTAGAAAATCCTGAACCACCTCGATTTTCATTTCTAAAAATTCATATTTGCGTGTAAAAAATGTAATTAAATATTTGGTGCTACACATAATAATCTTTTTGAGAAAAATTCCCAAAAGTTCAACAAATTCAGAATATATTTTTAATAGAAATATTGTCCCACATCTGTTTGGATTTAAATTTTTCGCGTTTTGAATTACTTTCAGCTCTTGCAATTTTTTTCCAAACCATGAAGATCCTGATGTGCTCCACCCAAGCATTCAGTTTCAACAAGATGGAGTTCCTCCCCATTTTGGAATACAAATCAGGAAGTCTTTTAATGATATGTTCCCCGATCGATGGTTAGAGCAACGAGGACCGTTTGGGTGACCTGCGCGATCACCTGACTTAACGCTATTATAATTCTTTCTGCAGGGTCATGTAAAATCGCGAATTTACATTAGTAGCCCAAATCGTCTAGACGATTTAAAGCCTCGGATTCGAAAATTATAAAAACGTGTGAAACAAAGTGTTTACACGTGTTGGTCCATGTCAACTGGTTAATGCTGGACATTTTGATTATTACCGTTATGTATTTTTTTATAATGTTATGATTTTAATTACAAAAAAATTCTGAATTTGTTGAAATTTACGAGTGTATTTCTCAAGAAAATTGCTATGTGAGGTACCAATTATTTTATTTCGCTATTTAACTGGTGAGGGATCCATGAAAATAAGGGGGGGGGTGAGGTTGCCATTTAATAATAAAATTAATGATGACAGTGCAGAAACAATAGTCGATAGAAAGAAAAAACGTTAGGAAGTGTATCTTTAAAAAATAAAATTTATGTGTTTCAGGGTTTTCCTAAAAAAACATTTGTTGCAGTTCTATTTTGTATGTTCCATACTTTTGAGGCGCACTGTATACAAATCATATAAAATAAAATAAATATCAAATAATTTGCAACAAACGTATAAATAGATGAAAAATAATTTGATACACTATACATATATGTTATCATACTTGATGCCTATCTTGAGTACTTATGTGTGTGTGTATATTTCAATCAATTACAAGCTCCTGTAATTTATAACAATATTTTAGCTATTCTGATATTTCCGTATTTACGGACATACAAAACTGACGTCAATATTTTCAAAGCTGCGTAAAAAATAATTACTTTTAAAATAATAACGACCCAGCGTAGACGAAGACCGCTCTATATAATTGAATTGAAAGCTTCCACTACATTAAATCGCCATATTTTTGTCCTACAAAACTTTTTGTTTCAGAAGTTTGTAGAATATGAAAGTTTGGCGGTTTGGATATTAACACTACATAGATTAAGCAAAATATCATTTCTAGTCTACTGTTCCCAAAGAACCATTGTTGGTTTCATTATATCTTACAACTGATCATATATACAAGTAACTAACTGATACAGGACACTTGAAAAGCCTGGTATTATATTTTAGCACCAAAAAATTTAAAATACTAATAAAGAAGCGCCCCTATAGGTATTTAATAACGTATAACAATCAGAGCATCGCTTAGATTTTGCGTGTGTTAAATACAAATTTTGTTGTGGCGTTTTCACAAAAACAAAGCGTTAAAAATGTTTACCGAACAAAAATGAAAAGTATCGTATAAAATTAACCTCACAAAAAGTAAACTACAAAACTGATAATCCAAATCTCCACAAATACGACTTTAGCTGATTTCATGTAGGAGAAAATCCGATCGACGGCAACCACGCAACAGCTTTTAAAACATTGCGAATAAACAAACAAGTACGGTTGACTTAAAAAACCATCACGATGCAAGCACACAACCGAATATAATTCTAATATACGTGTAGACCTCAACATTCAGCTAAAATTGAAAAATAAAATGGAAGTGCTCTGTTGCGAGTTGCAATTCAATGTAAAGTAAAAATGAAATGTATGTATATTCTAGCACATTTGAAGTGGTAGCAAATTTGCAGGGCTTTTTCTAACTGGAATTTTTTTTATTTAGTTTAAATTAGCAGCTGGAGAATTTACTTTAATAATTAAATAGAACTAAAACTGTTCTGGATGTTCGCAGTTAAACGAAACGCTATAACGTAAAAATTTGATTTTGTGGAAAGTTTTATTAAAATTTATAGCAATGGGCCTAATGAAAAGTAAAAATGAAATACCTATATGTATACACACGGTGACACGCTTTAATTATTCATAAATGTTGAATGAGTGTTCCGAAGTTGAGCAGGGCGTTAGACTTCCACGCTGAATATCTGGGGTTCAATTCCCAGTAACGCAGCACCGAATTTTTAATGGTCGTTCTCCCTCACATGGCAAACCAGCGAGATATTCTGCGAAGTAAATCTTCTCTAGAGTAAACGCGTTAACGCGTCCTGTGGTTCGTAGCCCACGTTGAGCTGTAGTCCTCTATGTCTGTGCTGCTTTAAAACGCGCAACACAGCCGTAAGAGAGAAGACCGCTACGTCTCATATGAGCCAAAGCACATGAAACAGAGGAAGTTCTTAACTTAAAAATCTTTTAATGACCTTCAAGTAGAAGATCTGACGGTTTCTTTGTTAAAAAATCGCCAAAGCTATACAAAATTGTAATTAATCAATATTGCAATGAAACTAGAAATATTCAACAATAACTGACATTTTCACAAAAATATCTAATACAAAAAAGTTCAGGACAGTATCGTTTCATAGTTTAATCTTCTGAATTCTCTTGATGTTGTACTAATCAGTCCAATTCTAAAAAACAATGAATTCTACATTAGTGTAATTTTTTACTTTAAATGGCCATCGTTCTATAATATTAACAAAATACCGCTGTTAGCACTAGCTTTTGCAGCTGCCCACCTTTTCACAACAACCACCCTACCTCTCACTGCAAAGTTTTGAGTTGTTATTTTAACAACATCTACGGAAACTTTATTAACAATTAAAATGTGTCACTAACAACATAGTTTGGTGGCAAAAAAAATAAAGCAGTGTATTTTCACGCTTTCAGGAATTACAAAGTAATTGTATTGTAGAGATATTTCAGGATTTCAGATATTTCTATATTTTTGGTTTTCCTTCAACACGAAAAATAAAGTTATTTAGCAAAGTATGTTGGATTTTTGAAAGACCTCTTGAAAATAATACAAAGAGGGTTTGCATTAGTAGCTTTATTAGTTGCCTAGCCATTCTTCAGCCCTCGTAACAGCAAATAAATATGAATTAATCTCAAAAAAGGTCTAATGTTTTCCATGGCCATCATTTATGACAATCATTATTAATCACGCAGTATAAAAGCTTTAGCAACAATATGTTCAGGCAACCGGTGTTTCTTCATAGACAATTCGTAGTATTAATTATTTTTTAATAGCTAGTACGCATATTTCTGTAATCATGTATAAAGTAAATATACTGTTCAACCTTGCAAGGCAATAGCAAACCAGTAAGGAATTATGTGTGCTAAATCTTCTCTGCAGTATAAGTGGTTCGGAACACACGTTAATCTGTAGGTCCTCTATGTCTGTGGTACTTTAAGAAGCGCAACGCAGGTATAGCAGGGATGGTCGTTGTGTATCTAATAAAACGCAGCAGTTGAAGAGCGGTGAGCAGTAGGTGTCTAGAATTCTTTGGTTTTTGTCAGCGTTAACTCTTTCATCAATGAATTATACAGTTCCTTCTGCTTATATTCATTCATTTATGTAAATTTCAAGATATGCTTAGGAAAATGATGTGAAATACTTCAATTTTAAAGCATGCAGCTTCGAAAATTCCCAGCACAAGCCATTTGTAGTTCATCACTATGACCTTAGTCAGTTATCTACTGCCCAAGAAAGCTTTTTCTTTGTACACATTTAACATTTCTTCTTTCTAGTTCGGCTAGTAATCATCTTAACATATCATAGATCTTGTAGCTTGGTTACCGTGTCCTATTTTGTGTGATATCATCATTTAATTATTACGTTCTTGTGATATTAATACTCAAAGATATTTCGCACAGTTTTTTATTTCCTTATCGTTTCTTTTTACAGAAATCACTATGGTTTGGTTCCATTAACAAACAAATACTTTGGCAGTGGTAGTTGACATTTAGTTACACATCAGTAATATTAACCGCGATAAGTATAAAATCTACAGTCTTTGTTCTTGCCATTGTAAAATCCCGTTTTTGTTTTGGTGATTGTTATATTTACAAATTAATTGTCACATTAACAACACAAGAGTCGTAGACAGTTAGGTAGTGACTTTAAAGGCTTTAAAAATGTGTATGTGCCAGTCTACTGTACTTTATAGTTACTTTTAAAATAAAATTTTGAGCCACTCATCGGTTGATTGATTAAATAAATACCCATCGCTTGGCATTGTTGAGCTTTCGTCCTTTATAAACCCTTTCATGCCAGGAATTTTAAATATTTACCCTTTGCATTTTTGGCACGTTTGTTTCCTTCACTGGTTATGATCTGTCGTGTACATGACTTTCCTGCTGAAGCGCCGACTATGAATGGAATCATATTTACAGTAACTTTGCGGGCAAACTGTTAAGCAAACATGTGGTAGTTCGCTTCTAGGAAAGCACCAAAACTTCAACCAAAGTACTTGATTACATAGGCACGAAATCAAGACTACAATGGGAAATACTTTTTTAGAAACATTTCTGTGTGACTTTGACGTTGACTTTTCGGGTTTAAACTCGCTAACGTAATAGGCTGTAGTGAAAAACGAGTTCTCCCGCACTCGCGGCTGGCTTTTTGTTTGGAATGGTTTAATTTTTAAGGTTTTCTTTTACGTTGGCCCAGATCGTGCTCCTGTGTAAACATCCTATTCCCTGCGGGTCGGGAATCGCAGCCACAGAGAAAAGGAAGTATCGAAAAAGGTAGTGGCCGGTCGAGTGCGGTCAGAGCTCGGGAATCAATTGGAGCAGCGATGAAGACACAAATAAAGCACAGCGGGAATTATGGCTCGTGCTGGACACCGGCCGGGCACAGATTCCCATAAAATTCTCGCACGTTATTAGAGTATTGATTTAGCTGCTGTTCGACTATAAATTGTAACCCTGCCATTGCTGTCATGAGCCGGCTACGTGACGCGGATTCGCTTGAACGCGCGGGTTGTTCCTGCTCGTCCCGGTTGGGACAGGAAAACACTAAAACCAAAAACCAAGCAGTACTCACATTCATCCTGATCCTTGGCGGTGACGGTGAGGACGGTGTGCTGGATGTCCTCGTTCTCGTCCACCTCCGCCTCGTACAACGCCTTGTCGAAATACGGAGGGTTGTCATTCTTGTCCGCAATCCCAATGCGGATGAACTTAGTCACTGAAACAGATACCCAAATTAATGACCCTTGCCATGCACAAACATGTGGGAGAGCAATTAACACTGTTTGCAGAGTCTGTTTGTATTTTCATCAATATTTCAGAGTGGTTAACCTAATAAAGAGGAAATTAAATTCCAACTTCGCGGCTGCCCATAGCAGGGGTTGGTTTTAGGGCAGTCAGAAATGCAACTACACAATGAGACCGAAATCCTGAGCGCATTCCAAGTCCCAGTTATTTAAATGTAGAATTCACGTCATATAAATTGCAACCAAGAGGAGACTTGGCAACCAAGGTCTTTCAGCGTACTAATTAATCAAGCTTAAGTCCAAGAGAGTAAATGCCAACAATTGCTCACTAACGTGGAAGTATAATCAGCGATGCGTTGGAACTTGGTAGTTTCTAAACACTGAGAATACAAAGAACCTTCTGTCACTTCACTTTCTAAGGAATTTCGACTACAAAAGGGGGACTACAATCTGCTGTTTTCTATTTGATAAGCAAATATTTGCATGCATGCTCCAATAGTAGCATATGTGCGAAACGAATGGATCTGCTCTAAACATGAGACTATTCAAATGGCCTTATATCCTAGATATCACAAGTAAATATTTAAATTTAACTTGACGACCCGTTGTAAAACGTCTGCAGTTACATCTCTGCCATCTTGCAGATATTAAAACTCATCTGAGTATCGTTATTTCGGAGGTATCAATAAATACTAAAAACACAACAAACAAGCTTCGCATGGATTGTAAGAAAATTGTTCGTTCAAAAGAACTTACCACGAAATAAAGCAAAAAGTAATAAACTCTAGGAATTACAGTATTAAATTTCAATGCTAACGAATCTAGGTAATACATTGGGTTAAACGGAGACGAAGGGTTAAAATAAACTAACACTTAACCGGCATTAAAAACACTACAATCGAAACTATTTAGCGTTCTCCTAACAGTGTTGTTGTTAACGCGAAATGAAAGAAACTACTGCTTGGTGTACAAAAAAGCCTTGCAGTAGACGCTGAATTAAATTTACCAGAGACCGCTTAAATGATAGACAAGAAATTCAAGTTGAAGTTTGGTATACGAAAACGCTTTGTAGATGTACAAATGATGGTTATAATATCTAAATCTAAACAAAACACCAGGTTGACGCAGAATCATCGATCACTTAACCATTCCTTCGGTTTCTAAGAAAAACTGTAAAAGGCAAAGTAATCATAAATGACATAACAATAGTCCTAAAAACAAGGGGAGAATTAAAAAGGATACTGTAGAAAAGGCAGTATGTGAAGAATATCATAATACAGTCAATAAGAATGTAGTAACAACTTTAAGACAGTCAACGTCAACAGTACAGATAAAAGTTGCATGTCGTGATAACTTAAAAATGAAACTGTGTAGATCGCCGAACTAGCCGGCAAGGGCTTTCATCAGAACCCTCAACATGTACTAAACCTGGAGAGGATTCTCTTAGTACATCAAACTACCGTTGTACGAAACAGAAGTAAAATTGATTATGCTGTACCGGTCTGAGATTTGGAAACCGACCAAAATTATTACCAACCAAGTCTTCATCAAGAAATGCTTATATACATTTTCTTGTCGGACTAAGATCATACACAATTGGAAACCACTGTTTGATGAAGAAAGAATCGAGTAGACAAGCCGAATATTACTTGTGAGGCAGGTATAAAAAAATATTGAAATAATCTCAAACCTCTCGTCGTTATGGGATTAGATAGAAGAATGAATTTGAATATTTAAAACATATATGATGAACAGCAGACAACTGGTAGTACAGCAGATTATACGTTATCCAAGTCAGAATTCAATTCAATTGATTATTTTCTCTCAAATTTATGATGCTCAACAGCATGTATATTGCCTAAAGGTAAATTCAGAATTAAGCAGTAATTGTACGGGTTACAGAAGACAGACCACAAGAGATCAAAGAACTGCAAGGTTCAATAATGTGTAAATTCAAGTCAGTTAAAAATCAAATATTAAAAAGTATTATAATAACAGTTTCCTACATTGGTGATATCATAATATCAGAAAATAATCTTTAAGTATGTCAACACAGGCTTAATTTAGTATAAAAAAATTGAATCAGTCTAATATAAAAATTAATGAAGAAAAATGGAGACGAAATAATTAAGGGCTCCTGGGAGACAGCGGAGAGAAAATTGTCCCGTTTAATACCAACGTTGCATTATAATACCTTTCTTATTTCCTAGATAAGAAAATCCGTTGTCTTGAATTTGACAATCCTATTTGCTTGCAAAAGCACTTATTCTGTATTATTAGGTAGGAATTTGTATTTTCGCGCCAGTCCCTTGTGGCGATTGGTGATGCCACGCGAGAGGGAGTGAGCGGAGTCTTTAAGCAGAAGAAGAAAATCAGTCACGGCAAGCGGGCGTCCTTTCATGTAATTTTACTGTGTTTTGTGTATTAAAGTTTACTATAAAGGAGAGTTTAGTGTTTTTAATTCATCGGGATAAAAAAGGCCTATTTAAATTACAGTCCACTCTATCGAGCGTACCCGCAGTATCACGGGTATGGCAACACTATTTCTAATAACTGGTAGCCAGGAGCAAACATGCCATATTGTGTTAACTTCAATTCCATTTAAGTTCAACTTCACATTTTCAATTTATTTTTATCTACCAATACAGAATATCTACCGCCAGGTGTTGATCAACGTGTCCAACTCACTTCTGCTTGTTTTGTGATTTCAACAAGCAGTCCATGTGTGCACTTTAATAACTTTCCTTCTGACTTAGAAACCCATCAATAGCTTAACAATTTTAGGGAATATCAAATAGGATTTGAATATTCGATACTCTTTTTACATCCAGCCGCAAGTAGTGCGGTTTATAAGTTTAGTCTGTCCTACGTAATGATAAATTGAACAGGAAGAAATTTGAAAGCAGTAATATATCTAGAAACGCTAAGCTTTAGTAGAGGTGGATTATTGAGAAAGAAATGCCAACGGAAGATATATTAAACTTGCAGAAGTTCCTTAAAATAAGAAATAAAGATCATAGCAGCATTCACATCGGCAAGAAACAGTATTTTTCAATAGCTGCGCACAGAGTGATATCAACGATCTCTTACGTGAAGCACAGTAACAAATGAGTGACTGACTTGAGAAATAACTTTGTTTGTTCTGAATCTCCAACTTTGTGTCGTGTATTCCATGTTAAATGAGAAACTTCTGTCACCTGCACCCAAACACAACGTACAATGCATAAAGTACAACGATAAACGAGGGTAGATGTTGTCGTAACTTTACCAACTGTAAGACGATGCAGTCGTGAACTATGCATAACTTACTGAACTAATTCAAGCAATATCTGAACTAATTTTTGAAAGTGATTAATTTGGTACAATTCTGTAAACATTCTCGCATGAACCACAAATACAACGTTTGGACTATTGCATATATATAACGTGTATTTTACAAATATGATATGTACAGAATCAAGAAAATAGGCGTTAAAAGACAGTTTTGCAGAAGCAATTTTAAACCGACAAAAACTTTTCTAACTCGGAGTTTCTGGTAACTGTTTTCTCAAACAATATAAATATATATTTTAAATTTCCGTGAAAATAAAGGAAATGAGTGATATCAAACCAAACCCAGAAGTGGATATTTGTCAGCAGACGTTTAGTGCTTCAAACTATATTGCCATGGAGATAGATGTTTCTAAAATTTGATCATTTGATATAGATGTTGTTGAAGATGGTCAAGATATTAGAATAATAATTAGTAATGAATAAGAGCTAGATATTTTGAAGGGTTTCTAAACCGAAGATAATAATGTAAATCAAATCAAACCAAGAAGTTTTTGTTTACAAGCAGATATTCTTCTAACTTTAATTATTATTAGTGCTTCAACGCAAATTTGCTGTTTGAGTTACGTGTTCTTAAAATTTGTCTAATAGATGTAGATGTTACAGAAGATGCTTATAAGATATTAGAATAATAGTTAGTGACGAAGAAGTAAATTTTTGAAATGTAGAATAAACAAAGAAAATACTGTAAAGCAAACCAAACCAAGAAGTTTTGGTTTGCTAGCCACCGGTTTCCCAATTTTAATAATTATTAGGATTTTAACGTAGTTTTGACATGTACGTGTACGTGTTTTAAAAATGTGTCCAGTAGATGTTGATGTTGCTGGAGATGGTCAAGATAGTGAAATAATAATTAGTAATGAAGAAGAGTAAATATTGTAAAGAGTTTCTAGAGCGAAGAAAATAATGTGAATGAAACTAAACCAAGAAATTTCTGTTTGTCAGCAGACGTTTTGCCAACTTTAACAAATATTAGTGCTTCAAATAATTCTGCATTTCAAATGTGTGTAATACACCGTGATAGACATATACCAAAATTAGCAGATCCTGGAACCTCAATGTGAAGAGAAAGAAATATGTGTTTTTTTAAATTTGTGCAGTAATTGTTGAGTTTATGAAGAAACAAAAGAATTTTTAAATTTAGAAAGGGAGAAAATAAGACAGCTGACAGACATCCTTACCGGACACAGTTATCTGAATAAACATCAATCCTTGACAAAGCAAGCAGACAATTCAGCATGTAGAGTTTGTGCAGAGGAGGAAGAGACATTCCTTCGCTGGTTATGTTACTGCGAAGGCTAAACGGTCCGTAGACAATGAAATTTCGGGGAACCAGAGGTGGAACCTGAGATGATCAAAGAGGTGTCGTTTAAGAGAGTCCTGAGATTTTGCAGGAAACCAGAACTTCCAATGGGAAGCCGAGATTAAATATACTAGAGGCTACTTACAGGCTGCGGTGCATGGGACAAAAGATCAACCACAAATGTTGATGTTGCAGAACATGGACAAGATCATAGAATAATAATTAGAAAAAAGAAGAGGTAGTGTTTTTAAAAGGTTTGCAAATGAGGAAAGCAGTGTAAATCAAATCAAACCCATAAGTTTTTTTTCTCATCAAACGTTTCCACAACGTTAATAATTATTTATGCCTATTTTGCCTTTTTTTCCTCTAGGGTGTACCCATACTTGAAAATGAGAATTTTCGGTGTTTTATGTAACTTAGCATTATCCTAATCAATATTCCTTGGTCAAATCCTTGCGACATAAATATCTTTTGAAATTTTGTTTATTACTGATGTAATTCTTATATCTTTCTGCCGTCTCATTATCGGAAGTTTTATCATTTAATTCTCTCGTAATAATGCAATAGGGCTCAATTGAATAAGTTCATTGCGTGAAATTTTAAGTATGATTTCCTACCTACATATTGGGATATGGTGCAACTAGCTTGTATAAGAGATGGAGAAAAAAAGCCCATCCAAGGAGCATAAATTACATCTATTGGCCTGCCGTGTAGAAGACTTCATATTAGTTCTCCTTAATGTGCATTACGTGTTATAATAAAATCTTGCATGAAATCCAATTTATAAACTTTAATAGCAATGCGATAAATCAGACTACTGTTAGAAGCGCTGGTAACGTTGTAAATCTGAATTAGCTGTTAAATAGTTCTGTCTAATAACAATCGGCGGAGCATATTGTATCGTAAATTGCTGTGTTCCGACCTTTAAGCCCAGAACCCGCCACTATTATGACTAATTGGCTTGAGCCTTCTTATACCTGCAACGCACAGTTTGAAAATTTCGTTGTAATTTATACAATACGATATTTTCTAACCGAATTACGACGCACGAGAACCTAATTTTGTTGATTGATCTTGACGTGTAACATATGCGTTGCGCACAAAGCCTCCCGCAATCCAAATACGTCACTGTTCACATAATAATTAACAGACAGGCAGTATCATCCCACGGTTTATTAAAGTCATGGCACTGAACATCTTGATATATTAGAAAATCGTTTGTTCTCCACGCTTCATCTACCAATATGGGTTATTAATGTCAGTTTGTAATTAAAGTAACGTTGTACGAAGCTTTTCGCGGTTAATGGTTTGCGAAAATTTATTTTTCAGACGCGAACCACGCGGAAGATAGCAGAAAACCACGTTCCACAAGAAACTGTTTCCGAGAATGAACTGAAAAATACTTGCCACCTTCAATATTAAATTAATTTAGATTTTTCAATAAAAATCTAGGGATTACTGCAACCGCGTATACAACTTCACATACAACGAAGTTGTGTGTAAAGTGGGCTGGCGGGATGTTAAATAGACTGGGGTGAGTTGTCACGGTAAATCTATAAATAACACCAAAAGTGATTTCAAAAATTGCAGTTTTATATGCAGGTTTTAAAGTGCGATAACATCCAGGTTGATTTATATGCTGGCATTGCTGTATGCTGTTATGCACGTAAATCCAAACAGGTGATCATGCATAATTCAACTTCGAAGTTTAATTTATCACAGAATGCAACTGAGCCAACTGATAACGCCCTAAATGGACATTGGAAAAGAATTGCTATTCATTTGCTCACATTGACTTATTGCAATCCATCGGCAGTATAATTTACAGTATAATCTATTTAAATTTTTAAATTTCAAATATACAATGGAACATGGGACAATGCATTCTCTAGTTAGCCATTATCGGTAGTCGATCACTTAACTGCAAATGTTGCTGTAAATAAGAATGATGATCTACACGATCTATTCAACAGTGTGAGATGAAACGTGGAACAACCAAGTATATGGTAATTCAGAAAATACAGTATGTATATACAAATAAGGAAATAGAATATGTGACAAAATCTAAGTATTTATGTACAGGAAATATGAAGAATGTAAACAGCAGAAATAAATACAGTCGTACAGAACACACAAGAAGTGTATTTAACAAAATGATGTCATTACTACGTAATAGACGTTTTCAACATCCAACTGCGCAAACGAATTTTAGATTCTTATGTGATACCTATTTTCTTATATGACATGAAGGTGTGGACTCTTACAGAAGATAAAAGATAAATGCGTTGCAGGTATGGACATATCGAAGATGTTGCGAATCTTGTGGATAGACAGAGTTACATAATTAAATGTACATGCGACTATCAAAAAGAGAAAATTGGAATACTTTGGGCATATTTTTTTAAAATAATTGTTGAGCTAGTTCAGCAACGTCTTGCTATTCATAGCTGAGGTAACACTAGCCACTACAGTTTAAGCACTAATGGGATTAATAACACCCGTCATTAATTAAATCTTAATCACTGTCTTCAAGTTCAGATAGTATAATATCTTGCGGTAATTTCTCTTCAACCGTTTATGATTATTTCTTCTTCCAAATGGGAACGTGTGAGTCGCCGGGCAAAATTCTAGTTTTTCGTGATAACGTTTGTACAGTTTAGATATGAAATCTTTGATTGTTGGTATATTTAATTCTCGATGTATTTGATGGGTCCTTATAACTCAAGGGGCATTTAATATTATTCTGAGCACTTTGTTTTGAATAACCTGAATTTTATTCATTTGTGCGTCACTGGCATTACACCAAACTGAGCACCCATAAGTTAAGATGGGTCGAATGATGGTAGTGTATATGAGTGTACCACATTCAATTTTTAAGGGAGATTTTTTATTTAATAGTGGATATAATTTTACCAGCCTTACATGAGCCTCGTTAACTTTCTTATTAATATGGTATCCCCCCGTTAGCCTCTTGTCAAGGTACACTCCGAGGTATTTAGGCAATGGTATGGCAAAAGTACGAATTCATTATTCCGAGCAGCAGTATCCAAGGTACAAGTAACCATGATGATAGCCAACCTTCGATAGAAGACGGCACAAGAAGAAGAAGAAGATATCTACGTTTTGGCTAAGTATAGCCGTGTCATCGGCAAACATAGCAAGTGCAGTGTTTGGTGGTTCAGGTATGTCATGAATGAATATATTGAATAGAAGAGGTCCCAGTATCGAGCCCTGTGGAACTCCTGCTTCTATTGGTTTGATTTCAGAAGTAGCTGAGTTTACAACTGTTGAGAACAAGCGGTTGTGGAGGAAGGATTTTACAATGCGGATTAGGTAGTTCGGTGTTTTGCATTTTATTAAAAAATAAATTATTCCCTTATGCCATACGCTGTCAAAGGCATGTTTGACATCAATAAAAATAGCTGCCGTAAACTGTTTGTGTTCAAAGCCATTCTCGATGTATTCAGTGATTCTATTTAGCTGGTGAATAGTAGAATGGTGATTACGAAATCCGAACTGGAAATGTGGTATAAGGTTTATACTGTTAATCTTTTGTTTATGACTTTTTCGAATACTTTTGAAATAGTCGGTATTAGACTTATTGGCCTATAACTGGTGACTTCGGTGGTTTTCTTACCGGGTTTATGGAACAGTAGAACTTTTGCGTATTTCCATTCGTTGGGGAACTAACCACACCTAAGGCATGCGTTGAATATGGACATTACATACATCAGAGCTTTCTTTGATAATTTTTTTAACACCACGTTTGTTATTAAATCGTGCCCGGGAGCTTTATTATTCGGCAGCTTGTTTGTTATATCCTTAACATCCTCAGGAGCGACAACCTTGATGTTTCCTGGAATTACTGAATTAAATTATTAAGTTCGTGATCTATTTGTTGAATGTCATTTATATCCCGGAGTTCACTATGTGTTGTAAATGTTTTGGCCAGTTGGGATGCAAATATTTCGCCTTTTTCAGAGTCAGTTGAGTAGAGCTTGTTGTCTTGCTTTAAAGTTGGTATGATGTATACTTTGGGCATATTATGAGCGGACATAAGTACGATTTACTACAACTCATCATGCAAGGAAAAATCCAAGGGCGAAGAGATCCAGGCGCAGAAGAACATCGTGACTCCAGCACCTTCGAATATGGTATGATGGATCAAAAACTCTGATAGGCGACTGTGCATGAAGAAGAAGAAGTGTTAATAACATACAACAATAAACTTAGTAATTGTCCTTCAGAAATTGTCATCAAAGTGACAAGTTGGAAATATGTACTGGTACTGATCAACAGCAAGCATTTAAAATGTTTTTAAGCAGGAATATTAATTAAATAAAGTTTTTGTAATGTTAAATAATATATTATTTGATATAGTGCAAGTAGATATAATGCCTAGCTCCAAAAATTTTCGGGGAAGATTTGGAGACTCAAAAAGGCATTCAAATTAGATTTTGGTGATTTGCTTCAGTTATTTATACTGTACCTAGTACAGTTACTACTATACTAGAAATTCCAACTTGCTATATAGCAATCCAAAGATTCTGTTGATCACTTTCGCAAACGAGTAGTTATATTTATTTATATAGTATAATTATAAGGTTTCTTTATTCATTAGTTTTCATCACTCTTTGTTAAGATAGTTTTTCCGTAGAATCTAAATAATATATGTATTTCGACCTTATATACAACAAATTTCATTGTTTAATGAAGCTTTTTATTGTTTTTCAATTCAGAGAGTAATTTTAATGCTACTTGTACTCTCCAAATAATTTATACACCTAACTAATGTTCAAATATATATTCTATCAATCCTTTCGTGCTACTTATCCGACTTAAATTCTATGTACTTGTTTGGTGGATTGATGCGGTACCAACATATTCTCGCAAAATATTCTAACCAGCAATTCTTGTGGACTTGATATTTTGCAGAATCTAGAATGGATTTGTTTCTTCCTCGATAGCTCGGTCAATTCTTGCAGTGTTAAAATTATAGCAGCAGTAGCTATACAGCATAAATTACTTTTATGCAATTACAAATAGGAGCAATACCTATTTCTCATACAGAACTGAAGTACTTTTCAGTCCAAATAAAACACAACGATGTGGACTGTATTATTGTATATTTACAACTGCCTTCTTACTTCGAACAAACTACATATTATCCATATAATTTAACAAAGAAGGGCGAGAGAAATTCCCTCCACTTTACAGAAAAACACGTGTCATAATCTAACAAAAGATTGCGTCTTAACGGAAGCGAGACTTACACAAAGGCAATTAATTTTAACTGTTGGTCACTGCCGACACTGTCAAAAGGCTTTTGACTTACTCTTGGTAATAACGCAGATGGTTTACACCCATCTCGTGTTCCTTCTGGGAAAACCAAACATTCCGCCCACCTTGAAGATACCTACATTCTTCAACCAATATTATTATATATATATATATATATATATATATATATATATGTACACATATTTTTTCTTAAATATAATGATTATACCTATCAATAACTAGAGCAATGTGTAGAACATAAAAATAATACATTCATTTTAGTGAACAAACACCTGTAGAGTTTGAATGTATCTGTATGATGTTAACGTATCACTCCGTTAAAGTTAATGGAAACAGACACACCTTGTTTATACCACGCTTAACTACACCTTGTTTTGTTTTAATCGACACCACGCGAACTAAGTTGTCCTTTCCATGATGTAGTGAGATGATACGTCCCATTGGCCAACATAGAGGGGGAGTGTTGTCTTCTATGATGAGGACTAGTGAACCTTCCTTTAGATCATTAGTGGTAATTTTTTGCCATTTAGGTCTTGATTGGAATTGATGCAAATATTCACGATGCCAGGGTTTCCAAAAGTGCTGACGGATTTGCTCAACGCGCTGCCATCGTGATAGCGTGTTGATTTTTGCTTCCGTCAATGAGGGCTCAGCTGGAGCTCGTAATGGCTCACCGATTAAAAAGTGACCTGGGGTTAAGGTGGAGAGATCATTTGGGTCATTGGACAATCGGATAAGTGGTCGGGAATTTAAAATTGCTTCGATACTTGTCAACACGGTATACATTTCATCATAAGTTAATAAAGCGTCCCCGACAACCCGTTTTAAGTGCCCTTTAACTGACTTTACCCCTGCCTCCCACAACCCCCCAAAATGAGGAGATCTAGGCGGTATAAAGTGCCAGGTTATCTTATTTTGCGCAAATGAATCTACCATCGTGTTTTTAAATTTATCAGAGTTGACCAAAGTAGCCAGTTCATCCAATTCTCGATTTGCCCCTAGAAAATTGGTTGCATTATCGGAAAATATATGGCTCACAAATCCTCTTCTTGCCATAAATCGCTTAAACGCGCCTAAAAAACCTTCAGTCGTTAAGTTTAGAACTAATTCAATATGAATGGCCTTGGTTGCGAAGCAGATAAAAAGAGCGATATAACCTTTGATACTTCGTTTTCCTCTACCATGACCTTCTTTTATAAGAAGTGGCCCAGCATAATCGACACCGCACTTGAAGAAAGGCCTTAACGGTTCAACACGATGCACTGGTAAATTGGCCATTTTTTGATTCATGCCCTTTGCATTAAACCGAAAACATGATATGCATTTTGTAATTATTTGTCTGCAAGCATTTCGTCCCCCAATGATCCAATACTTAAGTCTAATTGCGGATAACGTGCCTTGCACGCCAGTGTGTAATTGTTGCTCATGTGTTTCCCTAATTATTAATTTTGTGACATAATGATGTGACGGTAGAATTATGGGATATTTTTTATCATAGCATATAGCAGCATTAGCTAGCCTACCACCTACTCTTATTAAACACTGAGAATCTAAGAAGGGACTTAATGATTTCAAACGACTACTGTTGTGTACAGTATTGTGTTTTGACAATTCTACTTGTTCAAGAGCAAACTCACTATTCTGAACATTTCGTAATATAAATGTGGCAGCCATTTCAAGTTCTTTAAGCAAAAGAGTTCCCTTTCTTTTTTCGTTATTTCTGCAATTATAAATGAAACGTAACACCATCGCGAAGGAACGTTGCAATTTATTGAATGATGAAAACCTATTATAATCTAAAACAGTATTTTCCACAGAGTTAAGGTTAACACATATCCTTCTCTTTTCAATGACCTCACCTGACCCGTTATCAATACGTTTTGGCCAAAGTGTGGGTACCAAGTTAAGCCAATGTGGTCCATTCCACCACAAGGTAGATTCTGTTAATTCCCGAGGTGATATGCCACGCGATATTATGTCCGCGGGATTATCATT